>JAOEGS010022590.1:0-22160 GCA_025447755.1 Corythornis vintsioides | reverse complement strand
TTTTTAAAGACTGGGACAACATTGGCCTTCCTCCAGTCCCCAGGCACCTCTCCTGTTCTCCAGGACCTTTCAAAAATTATGGAGAGTGGTGTAGCAATAATCTCTGCCATTAATTTACTCCAGACCTTTGTTCTGTGACAGAATCAACTACATATGTATTTACCTTGCCATATGTATGTAAGAATTTTCTTGTGTGAAATTGCAAAGACCTCTCAGTCCTGAAGATCCCACAGTCTTCATGGAAAGTCTATTCTATGATTTGCTATGGTTATTCTTGAAAAATATTTTCTTGCTACACTTTAAACATATCACTGATTATTATGTTCACTATGGGCATACAGAAAAAACAAGTCCTGATTTCAGAAGCTGACTGAATATTCAAAACCTGCTAGAATGTGTCTTATTGGTCTTCTGAAGTAGTTGATTATTTTTACATGTCATATGAGGAGAGGCTAAGGGAGCAGAGCATGTTTAGTTGGAAAAGAGGAGGCTAAGGGGGGACCTCATTGCTTTCTACAACTACCTGAAAGGAGGTTGTAGAGAGGTGGGTGTTGACCTCTTCTTCTTAATTAACAATGACAGAACCAGGGGAAATAGCCTGAAGTTGCAGCAGGGAAGGTTTAGATTAGATATTAGGAAGAAATTCCTTATGGAGAGAGTGGTGAGACACTTGGACAGACTGCCTAGGGAGGTGGTTGTATCACTAACCCTGGAGGCACTTAAGAAAGGAATTGACAAGGTGCTTTTCAGGACATGCTCTAAGAGCAGGAATGTTTTTCTGGTTTGTTTGGGGGTGGTTTTGTTTTTTTTTTTTGTTTGTTTGCTTGTTTATTTTGGGGTTTGGTTTTGGTTGTTGTTTTTTTTTTTATATGGTTGGACTTGGTGATCTAGGAGATAATTTGTAGCCATATTTATTCTGTGATTTTTTAGCTAATTCAAAACTCTTAAAGCAGCCTATTTTTCTCCTGAACATAATGGACATGAAATCCCAATAAAACTTGATGTTAGAGTGAAAAACCTCCAAGTAAATTTGAGTAGCTCACAGAAATGAACTCGTTCAAAAACATTTTCCATGTGAATCCAATAGTGACAACAGTCATCAAGAACACAGAGGCACAGAAGTTGTTAACTGTTTGTGGGTTGTGCTTTGTTTTGCCATATCCAAGACTGCCACCTCCTGGTCACTTGCCTTTGCAGCAGCAGCTCGCTGCGATTTTGCGAGTAGAATGTGATAGATAATGGAAACCCTTTTAGACTCTGCTCTAGGGCGCCTTTCCAAGCCGGGATCTGAGTGTTTAGCTAAGATTTATTGTTATTTCCATGAGGAGGAAGCTTCGTTTCTTTGTTGCAGCCCTCTTTATTTATTAGTGCAGTTTCTGTGTTCTTCATTCCAAGGTTATTTCCATGTTACAGTACCCAGAATCTCTCACTTGTTCTTAGGTCTACTCTAACTGGTTTTGTTTGTTTGTTTGTTTGTTTTTTAATTAACCTTCTCCTTTGTTTTCTGCTTCTTTCCCTGTCTGCTAATTGCTATTTGTGTCTCATCTCCTACTCAGTGACTGCCTGAATTTCAGTGTCAAAAAAATGCCTCATAGACTATGGGTCTCTTTATCTCACGCTGGCACTTAGTGGCTTTTACTATTGCACCTATTAGACAAATAAGCATTTAATTGCTTCATAGTTTGTTATGAATACAATTTGTGTCATGCTCAGCAGCCTCACACAGATGGGTGAATGAATGACAAAATACAGACCTCAAGTATGGATCTAATCAACAAGAGTTATCTTATGGAAAATTAGGACGAATGGTTCTAAATCTGTGCGTCCATTCTTTTATTCCCTTGGAAGCAGGTTTAATCTTACACTTTCATACTCTACTCTTTCCAGTCATTTGTTTCACTCCTGGCCACTCTGCCAGAGCTGCCCCTCAGTTGTGTCAGGCCAGGTCACTGTGTTACCATGGTCTAGGATGATATGCCCTGATCTATTAGAGCACAAAACAATAAATCTTTTATTTGCAAAAAGCAAAAATCCAGAATTACATAGATTATTATCCAGACAGATAATTATCCAGAAATACATATATTCTAAAGAAAGCTAACTGCTTGCTCTAATGGTTTCCATATCTAAAAGGTAATTAAGAAATGGAAGTAAAAATTATTATGTCAAGCTCAGGGTTCCAGTAATTCTAATAACAGGATTAAGCAGTCATCTATACAGTTAATCCAGAGGTTACTTATTAAAGCTGCACACATCTGTTACCAGGTCATACTCAAGGCTCTGATTATAACTGCTGCGATAACCTTTAGGGAAACAGTTTTTCCATGGCTAAATGACAAATCGTAAATGTCCTACACCTGGGCCGGAACAATCCTCACTGTCAATATAGGCCTGGGGATGAAGTCATAGAGAGCAGCCCTGAAGAAAAGGAGCTTGGGGAGCTGATAGATGAGAAGCTGGACATGAGCAGCCAGTGTGTGCTTGCAGCCCAGAAGGCCAATCACATCCTGGGCTGCATCAGAAGTGTGGCCAGCAGATGGAGATATGTGATTCTGCTGCTCCGTGGATGGAGCCAGAATTTTCTCAATGTCATCCAATGACAGAACAAGAGGCAATTGGAGTAAGTTGGAGCACAAGAGGTTTAGGGTAAACACACAGAAAAACTTTTTCACAGTGAGGGTGACAGAGCTCTGAACAGGCTGCCCAGGGAACTTGTGGAGTCTCCTTCTCTGGAGACATTCAAGACTGAATGGATGCATTCCTATGTGACTTAGTCTAGGTGATCCTGCTCTGGGAGGGGGGTTGGACTAGATGATCTTCTAGGTCCCTTCCAACCCCTAACATTCTATGATTCTATGAGGGGAAATGGTTTTAAATTAGAAAGGAGTGGATTTAGATTAGAAATAAGGAAGAATTTATTTACCATGAGAGTAACTGGAACAGGTTGACCAGGGAGGTCCCTGGAGGCATTCAAGGTGGGGCTTGACAAGGCTCTGAGCAACCTGCTTTAGTTGCAGATGTCCCTGCTCTCTGCAGGGGCATTGGACTAGATGAGCTCTAGAGGTCTCTTTCAACCCAGACATTTATATGATTCTATGATTCTATAAAGGTAAAAATTAACCTGAAATCTTCAGTTAAAAAGAACAAACAAACAAAAATCAACACAACACCAAACACAAAAATGTTAAATGTTTTAGAAGGCTTTCCTTTCTCTCTATGTCTATGCACTGTCAATTATTGAATACACCAGAAGAAAGGAGATGTGCTCTTAATATAGATATATGAGTGCTGTGTGGTATGACATTCCCAAAGTCAACAATTACAGTTCCTCTGCAAAACTTGATGGTGACTCAGATGAGGAAAAGGACACAGTAGAAGAATGTTGTTGGTTCTGAGAGAGTTCTCTCTGTTGCCATTCTTTTTTCACTTAGAGACCTAATTATGGGAATTTACAGACATTCATACTGCTGTTTTAGATGCCTCAGTGTAGCACTGGTTTGGAAAATATGACACATCACTGAAGGGAGCAGCAGCTGGAGGCCAGTTAGTAGGCCCTAGGACGTATATAATTGTATGTAATACTTGTGTTTAGCTCCAGTTACATTCCTTGTGGCTAAATACCAGATAAAACGTTAGCATGTATAGGAATTACTTGATCAGTGCTAAATGTATCTATAGGTTATTTGCTTCCTTGGTATTTCTGTCTGTCTTGTAAAACATTTTAGTCTGTATGTCATGCTTTGATATATTGTTGTATTTCCATTTCTTGTTGCAGGAATTTGCTTTCATAAATGTTCCTATGTAGTAGAAATGTAATTCTATGAAAAGTGAAAGGCAACTACCAGGGGCTGGTGATTAGCTGGTCTGAGAAGATTGCTTTATACATTCCATCATCGCTTTGATAGTTACTTTCTAAAATGAATCTTCACAGTCCTTTCTTTTTCTGATCTAGTCTGTATTTCATGCTGTCTCCCAAAAGGGTGCCATCTGTGATCCTCATATGCAGTATCTGTCTTAAGTTGGTCCAATGTGACTTTCAGGCTAACTTGTCCCTGACTGATTCATAGGCTGTTTTCCACAACTGTGTCTAATCTTTCAAAGTTCAAAAATTCCTTATTACTACAATAATTTATTTTGAACCTGCAAATAGTTATGTGTGAACCTGAAAAGGAATTGCCAAAGTAAGAACTCATTAAATAACCCATAACAATCTATTCAAGTACTTGTTCCTTTTTGACAATTCAATATTCTCTACAGAAATTAAAGAACTTTACCAGAAATAGTGTTGCATTTCTTTTCTTGTAAACACTCAGCAAATTAATATAATTCCTGCTTCAGACCTGAGATAAGTGCTTTTAAATAGCTTTTGCTGGTAGTCATCTTCTCAGCCAAGGCTGGAAGGTTAAGAAGACCTCCTAACTGCTCTTTTGTTTCTTGCTCATGGGGCAGGCTGGTGTGGACCTGGCAAATTAGTTGGGCACAAATATTTTGTTCCACCTAATCTATACTTTTAAAGGAGAAATGAACAGGCAGGATTTGTAAGCCATTGTTCCTAATAATTACTGCACAGTTATTAGAAATTATGATATCCATTTTGATTACTATTTGATTATCTGTCTGAAGTGTCAACATCCTTGAAAGGGGAATTCTCTTGGCATGTTCTATCCAGGACCACAAATTTTAAAACAACTCTTTTTTTCTGGGTCTTCTTTGTTAAATTTATTCTCTACCCAGACAGCTAAGTAAAAACAAAAATGTCTGAGTTGGGAGATAATGTGAGACAAGTCAGTTTTGGAGCTGGTAGGCAAAATAAGTTTGTATCTGTAAGCTTGGCCATGGAATCAGGCTAGCTTGGTGGAATTAGCTCAGTGTTATCACATGATAAATACTATCCTATATACCCTTGAGGATTCAAAGACTTACTGTTGGTTCCCCCAAAAAAACTTTTTGCATGTTTATGTTGTCTGCTTTCAGAAATATGAGAATTTGCTTGTACCTTTCTAGAAAAGCTGAAAAAGGGAACTCCAAATTCTTCTAAGTAACATGCTGCATTATCCCATAAAATGGTATACAGGAAAAGAACATAGATACCTTAAAACAAGAATGTGGAGTAAATTGCCAGCTCTGCAGCCTGGCAGAGACACCAAAGTGGAATAGTAACAAGTATCAAGTTACTGTCATGGTTAATGGCATGAAAAAGGATGTCTGTACACAGAGGGAAACCTGGACTTCAGGATTCATAGATTCATAGATTCATAGATATTAGGGGTTGGAAGGGACCTAGAAGATCATCTAGTCCAACCCCCCTGCCCGAGCTGGAATTCCATTTTTTTAATAGAAGCTGAAATGTGAGTCCTCTGACTCACAGCCTTATCTGGGCAGTCTTGTGACAGGTGTTTAGTCACTACATACATATTTCTACCACATTTGGGATTACGTAATCTAAAGGGCTGACATTCGGAAAAACTAATATACTGAATAAAGTTACCAAGATACAATGTAACTATAAAAATACCAAGATACAGTATCTGTCAAAGATATTTTCATCTATATTTAATGCAGAATACTTAAGTTATAGGAAAACAAGTGAAGGTAAATGCAAATAACCATATATCATCATTATCTTGTTTTTGTTTTGTTTTGTATTGTTTTTAAGCCAGCAGACTTCACAGGAAAGGAAGCACTGAAGCAGATTAAAGAAAAGGGGTTTAAAAGACAACTGGTATATCTCACTGTGGAAACAGATGATGTTGATCCAGAGGGAAACGAAAGCGTGTGGCATAATGGCAAGGTAAGATCATTCTACAAGAAGCTACTGTTAATTCTTCATGAACGGAATTTAAATTTGTGTTTCAAGTGTGAATGCATTTGTTTTGTTTGCACAGAACAAGATGAAGCTGTGAAAAACACTTCTAATCTTCAGGCAGAAAACAAAAACTAACTAAATACCTAAAGAGAAATGTGAAAAATCAAGTCATAGAAACTAATACAACTTAAGTACTGTCTAGTCTCTTCTTCTGCAAATTCACCATTGTCCTAACTTTTGTTATTCACTTAAAAGAAACAAAGCACAGCAAAGTTTGGGCCCCCACACCAGCACAAATTGTATGTTGAAACACTAGCAATTAAATTATTGTATATAACAAACATATGCATTGGTATAGTGTGTGTTCTAGTGAAAGTGTAACAACACAATAGAAATATACTATTTTTTCAAGGAGCAAAAGCTTCCCAGTTTAATGTGATGTCACCCACACTAGAGGATATTAAGAACTGCATAACACACTTGAAACTTGCTTGTTGTCTGAAGTGTATCGACCAAAACTAGTACATGAGATGTGTAGTTGTTTCAGCTGTTGCTTGGTTGGTGTTGTTTTTTTTTAAGAAAACCTCACTGCATCTTGAAAATAAATATTTGTGGATTTATTTTTTTTTTTTAGGTTATTGGCAACACCACATCTGGAAGCTTTAGTTACAGTGTTCAGCAGAGTCTGGCTTTTGCATATGTTCCCACTGAACTCAGCAAAGTTGGACAGAAATTGGAAGTTGAACTTTTAGGAAAAAATTATCCAGCGACCATTATACAAGAACCACTGGTGCTGACTGAACCAACTAGAATGCGCCTTCAGAGAAAGGGTGAAAGTCCCAAGATATAAACACAAATGAGGATAAAGCAAATTGTGCAGTAGGAAATAGTTCCATTAATGCACATGAAAATAAGATAATCAATCTACTCAGATTTGCTAATTACTAAGCAAAAGATCCGCATTGTCATACATTGGTGAGATATTAAATGGTGTTATTCACGAACTTAATTGTATGGGCTGTTTGCAGTAGAGATCTGAGCAGTTCATGAACTTTATGTGTTCCCCTTCAATTCCAAATAGAACATAGCAGGGAATGAGTACATCCTTGATTCAGCATGCTCCCACATTGGCTAAAAGATCTGAATTAATGCAGAGGAGAAAACTCCTCTTGGTGTTGGCCAATAGCAAATTCTTCCTTCTTGAGATTCACAGTTCCTCCTTTGCCAAGCTTCAGAGTAAAGTAGCTTATTCTGCCTCCTTAAAACATGACATTGCAAACTTACCGAAACAATTTCACTACTTCTGCACATAAACGCTTCCTAAGGAATTGGAATATATCCCATTGACCATTAAAAACAATAAAGGCAATATTAAAACCAATCTGAAGTCAACATTTTTTCTCAATGTCTCATCGTGGCAGAAATTATCACAGAACAAAATAATCTAATTCTTCTTAATTAATTCTTCATTATTTTATATGAATCATCTGGTAGATTATATGTAATGTTCTACAATACACAGGATGTTATTCTTGAAATTCTGAACAGAACTTAAAGTACTGTATCATGGATTTTCTGTTCTAAATCTGGAGTGCTAGATTGACACAAAAAAAATTCTTCCTTTGCCTGTTAACTATATACTGAACAGCAGTAAGAGCTATGTGTTGTTACACAGAAATATTATCAGTGAAAAAATACAATTAAATCCACAGCAGAGGAGTTTCATTCCTTGTTAAATATTCAATAACCTGAATAAGAGGTATTGGGATAATGTGTATGATGAGAACACACCGAATTATTGAAACACTCTTTGGAATTCCATAATAAGATCAACTTTTTTTTTTTATTAACAATGTCACAATTTCCAACTTATCAAGAGTAACACTCCCCATTCGACTGTAGAGAAAAGTTTTTGAAGTATTTATGAATAATGTCCAAAATGTACTTTATCCAAAGGAGATAGTGCCTCTAAATCTTAATCAAGGAAGCAAATGTATAAATAGACTATACCAGGAGAAACAGAATTTAAGTAATGAACACTTAATCTTGCTAAAGTAAGCTGCATTGTGCTGTTCTGAATATCTCATAAAGCAGGTCAAAATAAAATACAGAAGCTTTGTCAGGTTTCCATATTGTAGTGTCCTGAGTAAAAAAAATCTATTCAGAAATTATTCCATTATGTTTTTTGTAAGTGATTCATTTCTACTTTTCTGTACCAATCAGAGATTTTACTTTTTTCTAAAGGTGATATTATTTGTACTGAGGCACTTAGCCACTATGTGTCCTTGAGCCTTTAAGAAATCTAAAATAAAACACAATGCTGCATGCTTTTATTCACACTATGGAGGAGGAGATGAATTCTTAGGAACATATTTTTGTATTTCATTATTCACCAAGAATATGCAGTCACCACATTCTGGAGAGTACAGCAAGAGGTTTCCTGAGACAGGCTCTCATGTATGCTTTCCTAATATGCTTTGCTCAACCAAAATGCTGTGTCAATAAGGACTTCCATATCCCAAAGATAGAATGAGGTTTGCAACTCTCTTTCCAGCTTGAAAGAAATATGTACTGTTCATTAACATGTCAACCAGATAAGCCTGACTCTGTAGAAGGGGCAAGTTTTCTTCAGCCTGAGCAAACTGTAATTCCTGAAGTCAAGGGAACTCAGAATCTGTACCCTACCAGGCTTGTACCACATTTGCAGCTGTAACCTCCCAGCTCCTAATTCTCCCTGTAGCTGATGCAGACATCTACCTGTCTCATTTTAGAGTGTAGTATACAAGTCAAAACACTGATTTCTTTGTGGGCTTCTCATTGACAGCAGTTGTCACCTAAGTCTTATGAAGATTTAGCCTTGGCCATTTAATTTTTTGTTTAGTTTGAAGATTTAGGGAAATTCAGGTTCTGCATAAAACCTTCTCATCCTGTTTTTTGGGATGAGGCAATGCAAAATAGTGTTTCTTTCCTGCAGCCACCTTGTAAGACCAAAACAACTCCCTGTTAATCACTGACCATGTGTAAGACAAATTAAGTTTCTGAGAGCTTGTTGTACTCTGTTGAGAATGGCTGTTCTTTCTGTTTAACAAAGAATTCAGAAGTATTAGCTTTAAATAGCTAGACGCAGCTTTAAGCAAGCATGGCTAAGTATTAGAACACTGTAGCTATTCAGCTGCATATCTGTCAGGGCTTCTGAGTTGATTTACATTCTTTTTTACTGGTCTAATGCCCAAGTCAGCTTACTGAGTATTTTTTGGTATAGCTCAACACTGCAGGACTTTGTACAACATGGATAATTATGCTGAACTATAAGGGCAGGAAACTTTACGAATTATGCCCACAGAAAGGTTCACACATATAAGTCAATCTTTCAATATTATGCAAAAAATTACAAACCTGAAGAAATGAGAAGGGGGAGTATACAGTAGCTTTCGTAGTTTCCCATCACTGCTCCTTTTCACTATAGGTTGTGATATGGTGTTGCATAAACTTGTGGTAGCAAGATACAGCAAGAGGAAGTGAATAGCAGCAAGAATGATTAAGTAGTACATCCATGTTTTACAAGAGTTTCTAACCAATCAAATAGAAATATCAGTGTAGAAAGACTTGCTGGGATATGGCAGGGACATCCTTTGGGTCTTCTGCAACCCCATTAGGTAACAGAGAAAACATGTCTATAATGAGATGAAGAGATGACGGTCATCTAAGAAATTTTCTGAAATACTCCAATTGCTATGTGAGGTTAGGTTAGGACATAGCAAAAAGCAGTTTTCTCAGATGCATTTTTGCGCCATTTTCCTTTGTTCTCTCTCCAGAGAATTTTGGTATACCAGAGCAGATGTTACTATAGCCATTTGAATTTTTGTTCCAAGTTCTTGCTGTGGCGAGAAACGTTCATGTTCATGCTTTGTGTGGAACGATAAATGAACATGGATACCATAATCTTGTGTGTCACTCTAATTACTTCATTAATCATTGACCTCAAAACAGCATCCAAATTATTCAACCCCAAATTCAGAAAAGGTATACTGAAATATACAGGGACTAAACATAGATCATTTCCAGGATTTCTTATTTTGATTCAAGAGGATATTCTCTGATAGCAATAGTATTTTCTGATGGGGGTTCCAAATACCTTGACTGTTAAAATAAAACAAAACCTGAGAAAATACAGCAGGCAGCAATATCCAGATTGTGGCTATGCAGTATCTATGTATGTTTCACATGGCTCAATGGAATGTTTCAACTCTGGCAGCTCAGACAACCATGTTATCCAACTGTGGTGAAGCAGGATAACTAGCAAATAACTCTTGAGACTCCTCTACAAGGGAATGAGTTCAGCTACACTTGAACCCTGTGATAACTTTGGAAACATGTCAGGTGAATAGCTGTTATGATTAATTTTGTTGCAAAATTTGTATCCAGCATTTCTGATTTGACCAGCACTGTGTAGATACTCTAAGAAATTATTTTGAATGAACAAGAATGATTTCCATGGGAACTTGAATGGAACTTTACCTATAATAAGGACATGGAAGAAGTTAGTAAAATAATTCAGTGAGACAGCTGTGACTGATGATGGGATATGAATTAAAACCAAGAAAAATTGGAACTTTGTAGCTTCTGGAATAGTATGAATCACATCTCAACAAAGAAAATATAACTCAGTCACATGCCAGCTTGTCAGTAATTCTGAAATTTACTTCAGGGAAAACTGACTTTAGGAGAGCATTGCTGTTTTTTGTTCCAATTCCAGCTGTGGACTACAGCACATTCTTATTGTAGAAAAAAAATACAGCATCATTCATCATTGCTGTTGATTTCAAACCAGCAGGGAATCCTTTGGAGTTTGTCTCTAGTAACGTCATAAGCTTATCCACTAGATGTTAATAATGGGAGCAGGAACTATATTTCTACAGATACTTGCCAATCAGAAAAGTAGACAAGAGTTTAGCATAATCAATATTTGTCTTTTTAGAAAGAAATAGGATTTTTAAATGTGGATTCTATATAATTTGGGAAAGCCCTTAAGTACCATTCTAGATGAATGTGAAATGCATGGTTATTTGATCTTTTACCTGGACACTGAAATTTATGTGTATTCCATGGATGAAAAAAAGTCATCGGAGTTAACAGCTATTTCAGTCTTTTTGTAGTCTCAGATTCTGCTTCAAGATTATAACTAAGGTAGTGGCCGTTTTCAGTATTGCTTTTGAAGATTACATGGTTTGAGGAAACAGCCCTGTTGACATAGCTGTTATTTCTGCTTCTGGGTTGCTTCACTTCCTTCCTCCATATTAACAGTCTCACAGCTAGGCCTAGATCAAGGAGCACCATCTCACAGCCGTGGCTTCTCATCCATATGGACAAAAATTATGTGAAAAAGTGCTGCGTTGCTCATTCTGCAGAAGGGGCAGGCAGGGAAGGGGATGAGAGCAGCAGCTGATGATGGCAAAAAACCATGCAGTTTCTCCTGACATCTTATACAGCTCAGCTGCACCTTCAGTGATAACTGTTTTTTCTCAAGCTGTAGCACAGGTTGGCAAGCAGCAAGACTGTGGCTCTGTTGCAGCTGCCCATTTTGTTTATGCACAAAATAAACTCTGTTGGTAGTATTTAAACCTGGATGAGCTGCCATGGTCTCATCTATGAAGACTATCGATACTGTTGCATTAATTTTTTTGGAAACGCAACTGACTTGAAACACAAGCTTGCAGGTAGTCCGCTCGTTTCCCCGGGAAAGGCTTCGTGATTTAAAACTAATGTTTAGTGTAGGAATTAAAGACAACATTAGAAGAGATCTCCAGCATCGAGTTGTGTACTCTGCTCATACCGGCACATTCACAACGTCTTCTCTAAACTAAATTAAAAACTTTTGGGCCCAAAGCTACAATTCTGTCACCCACACCGTGACCCCCTGAACCCCGCCACGGCCTCTGCAACGAGCTCGGGCCGGGCGGCAGCCGCGGGGAGCGAAGAGGGCGGCCACCGGCCCTGCTCCGCCCCGCCAGCCATTGCCGGGGAAGGGTGCGCACCCTACTGCCCGCCCCCGCGGCCTGGCCCACCCGGCGGGAGGAGCCGGTCCGGCACCGGGGCGGTCCCCGCGGCCCAGTTCCTGGTGGCTGGCATGGCGCGGCGGGTAGCTGTGCTGTTGCCGCTCTGCCTGCTGCTCTGTTTGACGCGACTGGCAGCGGGGCGGCCGCCAGCCCCACACCTGGTGCTGGTGCTGGCCGACGACCTGGGCTGGGGCGACGTGGGCTGGCACGGCTCAGCCATTCGCACGCCGCGGCTGGACGCGCTGGGTGCGAGCGGCGTGCGGCTGGAGCGGTACTACACCCAGCCTCTCTGCACCCCCTCCCGCAGCCAGCTCCTCAGCGGCCGTTACCAGGTAGGGCACAGGGGACAGTGGGGCAAGGCGCTGTCCTGGGCTTGTGGCCCCAGCCAGGCAATGACCGCGGGAATGCTGCTGGGGTTTATCCGTCCACGGTCCCATCCTACCGCGTTCCGCGGCGTTTCAGCAGGTGGCTACCAGGTGCTGCTCCTCTGCTTGCTCCTGGCAACACTGTGCATTTTAGCCTTCCTGAATCTCGTGTAAAGAAAGATGCGCTTGGAAGAAGGTTGCTGTGTGAAAGCCGATTGCGGTTATGTGCGAGCTTGCTTCGCTTACGTTTGGCTTGATCGTTCAGGAATAAACTAAACAAAGGTTTAGTGCAACTCGTTCTACTTCAGAAAAGTCGAGGTGCTCTCTGTGCTGCGTGGCTGCACTGGATTAACAGGTGTAGTATCCTATTGTGAAAAATATCCCTCTCCTTGTCATCTTCTGCTATGTACTCCCTAGCTGCACATGCATGGAGTCAAAATCCAGCCAGAAGCAGGTCTGATTCACGTGTTCAGTTTTTGCAGCTTCTTTTCCAGTGCAGCATCTTTTCCAATGCACCCTAACCCACACCTTTTCCTTCATATGGTACCATAGGTGTAGACATTTATGCACCCCTTGATAGAGCACACACAGACTCATCCTTATTCTGGGTGTCTAGCAGCTTTGTAAACTTTGTAGTTATCATTTTTTCTTTCTTTTTTTTTTTCTTTTTTTTTTTTTTTTTTTTCAGTTGCACAGGAATAAGAGTTGGTCTTCAGCATACTTCTATACTTCTCGTTCCTGGCCCCCTTCCCCAGTTTTGGTGAAAACGATGGGGACAGGGGAGAATAATGCAGCATGCACAGAAAGATGAAATTTACAAGGGGTTGAGCATATTTTGGAAACCTCCCTTCTCTCTCAAAGTCTTGCACAGGCATGGGTAACCTTGGGGATTCTGAAATAAATGTCATCCTGTTTTGGTGGTTGTTACCTCTCGTTGTTGCAGGAAGGTTGTTCTAGGTGATAATTAATCATTCCAAGCAACATCTGTTTCGTTACGAGAAACTGCAAGAATCAATGACAATGAATAGGAGGATATAGTTGACATCTTCTTTGCCATCTCTTTAAATTGTCTTATTGAATAACCTAAAACATTTCTTCATTGTGACTATTTATAGAATACAGTTCATACTCTTACCTACAAATGACTCAGGGTTAGCTGGACATTACGGCATCTGATCTTAAAAATGGAAATTGGAAAATTCTCAGTCCAGATTTGAATTCATTGCATGTATCTAACTTTTGATACTTTAATCATCATGTTGGCCTTGTTAGAAATGAATAAAAGAATGTTAGCAAAATGTGGGTTTTTTTTAAAATTTATTTTGAGGAGACGTTCTGTGCAGGGAATATTTATGTAGCAAATATTTGGGGTTTTGTTTTGGTTTAGCTTGTGTTTTTGTATTAATAATAACTTTTTTAATATACTGCATTTACAAAAAAAAATTCAGCTTCTGTTTCAAAGAAAATTAGTAACTAGAGACCTTTTGTAAGAGTCTGCTTAACCTCTTGTGTAAGTTCAGGGCTTATTTGGTCAGTTCAAAGTGTTGCTAAAGTGATGCTTTAAAAATTAATCATGCAACTTGCTACAAGAGTGCTTAGTGGGGTTGTAAAATCTGGTATCTTGTGCTCTAGTGGGGCTTGCAGGTTTTGTGCTTTGACAGAGACAGATTACTAGAAATATTTAGTATATAAACAAGATACTTATACTTGTCTATGTCTGTTTGCTGACTTAACTTTAGGGTAGTGCTTTTTTGTTTTTTGGTTTTTTTTTTTCTGGAGGAGATAGGGGAGTTGAAAAAAGTCTGCTTGCAGCAAACAGTTCAACACATAAAACCAGGTTCATCAGTGAAAACGTACCACTTGGCTTATCACTGTCAGTCATGCTTTTGTAGTGATACTAAGTTTTCCACTTGATAAGACTGGGAAGTTACATGGAACTAGTAAATGTCAGATGTAGGCAGTGTCTAAACCTTGTGTCACCCAGGCATCCAAATGCTTATTCTTTTTATAGTACTCATACTATATATGTGTACATATGGTGTATACATATGGTATCTATTTAGAAGAGTAACACAAAAAGATCTTCCTTACCTGTTACCATTCTTTCATCCAGTGACTATTTCTGATACAGGCAAAAACTTGGTAGTTTCACCTGCCATGTGCCTTTTTGCCCACCTCCATCCCAAACTTTCAGTCTCTCACTCAATTTTTAATTGTTGTCCCTAGCCTTCAAAAAGGACATAATGGTAATTACTACCTGTTAGATTTTCAGATTAAAACACTAAAGGTTGTTTTGTTTGTTTGTTTGTTTTTTAATTATTAGTATTGCACTTGATTTATGACTGGGAGAATCTTATTAACTCCTGTGGTGCTGTTTTCTTGTCTTCTTTCATGCTATCCCTGCCCTCCATGTGCGGCTTCCTCATCTTCCTTGGTGCTACACTAGTAAAAACAGGAGCCCCTAAATTTAATGCTAGCTGCTAATGTAGCTGTTAGAAGCAGCCTAGGGGAATGTTGCTGCACTGTAACTAATTTCTCATCCTTGTTTTCTTTGCTAGATCCACACAGGTTTACAACACCAGATAATTTGGCCATGTCAGCCCAGCTGTGTGCCACTGGATGAGAAACTCCTCCCAGAGCTACTTCAAGAGGCGGGATATGTTACTCACATGGTGGGGAAGTGGCATTTAGGGATGTACAGAAAAGAATGCCTTCCAACACGCAGAGGATTTGATACTTACTTTGGTAATGATTAGATTTATCATGGACAATCATGCAATGTTAAAAATGTTGGGAGACTGCCCCATTCTTCTAAGAAGAGCAGAACTATTAGTGTATAAGTATCAGTACCTGGGTGTGCATGTTTCTGAAGTGTAACTACTTATAATAAGATAGTGCCTTACATGCTTGCCTGAGCCATACAACATACTGAAGAAAATATCATTATTAGGGGCTTCAAAGAAAGTATTTCTTTCTTATGATCTGTGTTTATTTTGTTTCCATGATGGTTAGAAGGTTTAAGATGTAGTAATTGGTATGTTTTTATAGGTGTCTTTAATCTGAACATTATATGTTAGATCAGTCAGTAGACATGGATTGCTCTGTAAATAATGTCAACACTTCTAAAAGCTGTTATGTTTAAGAGAGAAAGACATTACACTGCACTGTGTAAACACTTCATGAATGGAGCAGCATTGGTCTTCCAGAACCTGTAGCAAGGAAGATGATGTATGAGCCTCTATAGGTATACATTTTTTATTCTTCCTCTCAGCAAGGCTCCTGTTCCCATATTGATAGGGAAGTTTATTAGTTTTGCACGAGTGTCAGAGATGTAGTGTGAATTGCACTGTGTGCAATACATCTCATTCTGCACACTATTGATCATGTAAGTGATCCATCTCCAGTTGGTTGTTTTGAAGACAGTTTCATTGAATGGAAAGTTTCAAAACAGTTATTTTCAAAATAACTTTGCAAGCCTTTGATAGTACTGCTGCCCACTTCCAAGGGTGAGAAAGTAAGGTGAAGAGAAGCAGAAGCCTGCTGCTCTTTATAGACAATGTTGATCCAAACTTAGGTTGGAAGAACTGTTCTCTTTAGATTATCTCTTTTGACTTTCAGGAAGCTTGGGACTATGATTTCAGAGCTAAATTAAGCTAATATATTTGGATCACAGTACAGCAGCTTGTTGCTTAAGTATGTATGTCTTCTTCCATTGTGTCACAGGAGCCTGGGATCTTTTTGATGGCATAGATGTAGATAAGTGCTCCTCATGAAATCTTGCCCTGGAACCAAGCAGGCTTTTAATGATGGAGCCTTAAGACATTACTGGCTCTGGGTATGGTCATTGGGTGCTGTCAAGGTTTAGTGGGCTGTCCACTGGACAAATGATGTTATTTGTCCTCTCGCCCTTCCCAAAAGGCAAGAGAAAGAGACCTAGGGATTAGAAAAGAAAGCTATAACAGTTTTAATGAAACAATATCCATGCTAATAAGGAAATAATGAAAAAAAAAAGAAATATATGCAAGTATATACAAACCCAACAACATACGCAGTGTCCCCCAGTGGCAATTACATCAACACTGGTGCTATAAGGTAGATACCAGGGATGTCTCAGACTAACTCCACATTGGATTCAGGAACAAATGGAGAAGGATAAACAGTGTAGAACTAACAGAATCCTCCTTGGATGTTAACCATTCAAGAAAATATCTTAACCCTTGTGATCTCTCAGTTTTATACTGAACATGATGAATATAGCATGGAATACCTTATTGGTCAGTTTTGGGTCACCTGTCCTCTCTGGTCCTCCCTGCAGGTGTGACTCTTTTACTTACAAACCGTGTTCACTTTTGTGCATCCCACTTTGGTACACAAAATTTAGCAGTGACTGAGCACGTACAAGCAAGAGCATTTCAGCATACTGATTCTTGGTAGTAACTGTAAACATCAAGCATTATCACCGCAAGAAGCATAGTCTGTGCAAAACTTGTCTATTAACTTAAAGTGCAGTGTCCTGATTTGAGTGAGAACAGAACTAATTCCTTTCAGTGATTTTACTTTTCAGCTTAGTTCTTCTAACTGCACTGTCTGAAGTCAGTAGCTTATTTTACCAGGTAGTGTCTGCTCCTAGCAGTGATAACACCCCATGTTTATTTAGAGTTACTACCAAGGGTTGGTGTGCAAACCAAGGCCACTGATGGATCTTGGGTACCATACCAGGGTGTGCAGAAAGTGAAAGGCTGCACCTGCAGGAGCAGCATCCAGGACAGGTGACCCCAAACTGACCAATGAGGGATTCCAGCCCATATATGGCATATTCAGTATATAAAGCTGAGGCATCTGGAGGGTCTGGCATTTTATTCTTCTCTTGGGATCTCTTCCTCTTGGACCGCTTTGCCAACTTTGCTTTGCTTGGCTTGTCTTGGATTCTCTTTTGGTTCCTTCCTCAGAACATCCAAGGAAGACTCTGTTGACCCTGATCTGTGTGTTCCTGAACCAGAATCCAGCTCCTGAACACAGCTTCTGTCTGTTGCAGGGCTCAGCCTGGGACTCTCCCAGTGTCTGCTCCGCAGCACCAGTGGTGACAGTGATGTAATGACCATCGGGGTGGGGGTGGGTTCAACTGTGTTTTCATAAATATTTGTATATATTCCATTTATTTTTATTATTCTTAGTTTCATTGTTCTGATTTCCTTTTGTAATGGCTGGGTCTCTCTCCCTTATTCACTTTCTCTTCCCCTTTGGGGAGGGATGCGGGTTAGCAGAGAACAACTGTTACATGTCTAAGGTACCACCCTGATACTAAACCATGAAATACAGTTACTTCGAAGAGACTGAGCTAAAAATTAAGACCATTGAATGGAATTGATTCTGCTTTAGTTCAAACCAGTCTTTGGCACACTTGATGCAGTGTCTTCCTCCAGCAGCCACTTAAAATGGGAAAATGCAGCTTGCAGCTCTGAACACCTAGATGTAGGCTGACTACCCACAAAATAAGTTTTATGCTTTAAAAGACATTTTTTTCCTCCTAAAAACATATTAGAAGTTTATATTGCATTTAAAACAGAACTCCTGCCTTTCTGTAACTATGTTGGGGTTTTTTTGTGTTTTTTGGTTTGGTTTGGTTTTTTCATAAGTAACTAGATGAAGCAGCTAAATAAAAATTAAGTGAAGTTCCTCCATTTTGGAATTTTCTTCCCAGTTTTAATTTGGTTTTGCAGAAATTAAGATTATTTTTTTTTTCAGATTCATCTGGGTGTTTTTTATAGTGTAAGGGGATAAAGCTGAAATGTAATTTCAAAAGTAATAATTACTTAGTTTCAAATGATTTTGAAGAGTTTTGTTTCTGACCGATAAAGGCATTCCATGCTTATCAAGATAACACCTGTGAGAAACAAATACCTTTAGAATTTTTGCATAGTTTTTTTCCTTTTGGGAATATTTAAATAATAGTGTCTTTTTTTCACCAGTTGGTGTCAGCAGTGATTCAGAAATTACAGCTGACAAAAAATAATTCATACTTGGATGTTTTCAAACAAATAAATAAATAACTTTCTAATAGTGAGAGATGTCTTATGTCAAAATACAAATATACAAAATCATACTAAGTAAAAATCAGAGTAGTAGCTGGGTCACTGTCTTTGATATCAGTGCATTATTTGAATGCTAATGTATTTGCTGTCAAGTTAAATTCAGCTGCTTTCTGAATGTTTTCTGTGCTTTGAAATTGCTGTTTGCATTAGTAATAGGAAGTTTATGAAGTATTAAATGTTGAGCTACTTAGACCCATTAGAGGAGGACACTACATAGGGTCAAATTTGTGTTTCAAATCAAAACCAGTAACATTTTGATTTCTTCCCCTCGATGTATCCATTAATTTGACACAAAGTTGCCTCTCTTATTTAGACATCTTTTCTTCTTCTAGGATACCTTCTGGGGAGTGAGGACTATTATTCTCATGACCGTTGTGTCCTCATCAAAGCAAAGAATATAACACGCTGTGCTCTGGACTTCAGAGATGGAGAAGAAGTTGCAACTGAATTTAAAAGCATGTACTCCACTAATTTGTTTACAGAAAGAGCTATAGATCTCATAGCCAGTCATAAAACTGAGAAGGTACAGTAAAAACCTGTTACTTTGATAACTTCAGCACTAAAGAATGTTTTAAAAAAATGCTGATGAAATATTAATGGAGAGACCTGTGCTTGAGCTTCAGGGCTATTCAGCAGGGTGCATACAGATAAATATGAGAAGTGCTGGTAAAACTTGCCCTTTCTGCTGTCAAAATCAGCTTCAGCTGTGCAGCCCTAGCCTTCTACCCTTCTCCATTTCTTTTTCAGTACTACCATTGATTAATTTATATAAATTATTTAGCATGTAGCTTATTCTTCTAATAGAGACTTTTTAATGGGAGAAGTTTAATAGAAAGAAACACTTAACAATTGTATTACAAAGAAGATACACCTGATGTTTTTCCACAGCTTTGGCAAGGTACTTTATCAAAGTTTTGTTATTTTAGTTTGGGGATTAGGAGAGAGAAGTGTAAAAGAAATCAAAATGCAGTCCCTGTGGCTGTTGCTGAATCAGGGCTGCCCTTGTTGTAGTAGCTTTTGCATTTAGTATTTTATCTGCAACTAATTTCCATTCTATCCCTTCTACCCTAGCCCCTCTTTCTCTACCTCGCTTTTCAGTCGGTCCACGAACCTCTTGAGGTCCCTGAAGAATACATGAAGCCATACTTGTCCATTAAAGATGTGAAGAGGCGCCGTTATGCAGGGATGGTGACTCTTATGGATGAAGCTGTAGGAAATCTGACTGATGCTCTGAAAAGATACGGTCTTTGGGACAACACTGTTCTTGTTTTCTCTACTGGTAAGTTGATTGAAATGTTCTTTCAGTACTAACTTTGAATCTATGTATCTATGACTGCAGAGACAGCAGGCTCCTCTGTCTTTCCTTTGTATATTTTATAATTGCATGTAAGTGATGAAAGTGAAACAGCACTTTATGCCAGAATGAGCAGTTTTTCTCCCCACTCTTAATGGCTTCATTAAGTGTGACAAAAACAACTCTGAGGAATTGTCTGTACAAATGGGAGATACTCTTACTGGAGTAAAAACAGCATGGTAAAAACTGAGGAGTGTGGTGAAGTTGGAGAGATCTTACCACTGCAGATACTGAGTATCTATCAGGATTGAGTCCTTACCAAGAGCCATCTGCCAAATTCATTTGTCATGATGTATAGGTAGCTGTCTCATCAGTCTACAAATTGCCTTATGTTGCATGAAGTGCAAACAGCCAGACAGCAGGCAGTTTAAAGCCAAAACTTTTACTTTCCCTTACTTTCATGTAACATGTAATTTTTGTCTTGCATGGAATATTTCATTGACACCTTGCTCCCATGAAACAAACACCTTTTAATAAAATGTGATGATAGTCTAAGATACCAAATTACAGGCTTAATTTTTGTATGTACTTGCATACAATCTGGTTTCTAGATTATTAGGGTAATGCGAATAAGACAGTCTGCTTTGTTTCCAACATTAGGAATGAAACAGAACCTTTTTGAAATACAGCTGCTTGGCTGGGTTTCAAGAACACTGTCATTGGTTGGGAGTGGGAAGCAGTCTTGCAATATCTATAGTTGATTTTTTTAGCTGGTTTTGTATATTAGGACTGTCAAAATGGCACATCCATTTTCTGTGAACACTTAAAAAAACCCCAAACCCAACACACCACCACAAATAAAACAAAAACCCCAGCGTTTGATGGAAGTGCAGTGATGTATTTTGAGTTTAGCAGCTGCTTCCTATAGCACTTGGAATTTCATTTTGAGTCCAAACCTGTTTGCCTTACAGTATTAGATTTGTGTCCAAGTTTTGGCTCTAACAAGATTTGATAATTCTTCTATGCCTGTTTCTGTTTGCAGTGTTTTCATATTTAGAACTGAAAGTAAGCAAAGCCATATGGAAAATGTTTATTCCATATGAAAAAAAATGTTTATTCCTTATGAAAAAAATGTTTATTCCATATGGAAAAAATGTTTATTCCATATGGAAAAAATCCAGTCTTTGCTGATGAGATCCTGGTAGAGTTATTTCAGTAATGTCTGTTCAGTATGTTGTGGAATAAAACGAAAGACATCTGAGATGGAAACGCAGGGTACAACTGAATTAAAAACACAAAATTATTTTTTATTATATAACACATTGTTTTGTTGGGGTTTTTTTTCCAAACAATGACGGTATACCCTATTTTAGTAAGAGTTATCTTGCAATCACAGATACATTTCAAAAAGAGTCAGTAGAAACCCGTGTCTGCCCTATCTTGTGGGACTTAATTGACATTTTAAACTTCTGGGAGTAGAATTTAACATGACTGAAATGTAGAGAAATTGAGCTAGATCAAGCAGGCCAAGGGCCAGTGATTCAGTGTTCTTTCTTCACTTGAAATTACTATCTTTTGCAGACATAAAATTCTGCATGTGTAGAAGACCCAGTTTAAAAACAAACAAACAAACAAACAAAACAAAACCTAAATGTGTTGAAACCTTTGAGCATTAAAAAAAAAAAAAAAAAGCAAAACCTCCCTGTGGAATTTGTTCAGCTTTTCTATATTACATTTTGTAGTTGATGTGTTTTAAAATGAACATTGGAACATGGTTGAAAAGAAACACAAGGGGATCTGCAGTTGTACAGAGAATTGTTCTATGAGAGATCTCTCTACATAGCTTCAAGTCCTTTGTAACTGGGAGCCTTAGTGTGCACTGGTAGCTGTAGTAATGGGTATATGCTTATAGTATAGTATTACCTTCAGCTCTTGAAGGCATGCCTGCTCAAGGAAGCTGTGCCCTCTCTATCTGCCACAAATGTTCTCCAGGGACTGGGAGACCTTCCTGTTGCTTGGTACGGCAAGAGATATTTTGTTTTCCTCTGTAATCAGAAATTATCTCCCAGAAAGTTCTTCAAATATTGCGGGGTTCAGAATCACTTTAAGGATTTCAATGAAAACTGCCAGGGAGAATCTAGGAAAGGAGAAAGCTCATCCATAATTTTAATGTGTCACCTCAGCAAAGTAGTTATAAGACATGGGATCATTAAAGCATTCTCTTTTTTGCCATGTTCTGTTATGTGTTGTTTGATAACTGTAGTATTGGAACCCTGTAGCATAAAAACAAATGAAGACCCTATTTTTATGGTTGATTTTACTAGATTCATTGCTATGCCATGTTCAGTTGCAGCCAAAATTCACACCTGGATGTTTGGATCTCTCACTGCTTCAAGATACACCCCCCAAAATAATTTACAAATGTATGCTATGTCAAGTAGTATTGCAACAATCTCATGGTTGATTCATATCTTCATAGATATTAGGGGTTGGAAGGGACCTAGAAGATCATCTAGTCCAACCCCCCTGCCCGAGCAGGATCACCTA
>JAOEGS010022589.1:27251-71977 GCA_025447755.1 Corythornis vintsioides | reverse complement strand
AAAAATATATAATATAAATGTGAAATTCACAGGGCAAACCAAACTCTCCACTTTTTCCAGCATATTGATTTATATTTTTGTCCTGTAATTAAAACTGATAAATACTGACAGGTATTCAATGTTTTAAGTGTGATCTCTTAACATTATGAAGACTATTAAAGCGGAAGTGATTATCTCAAATGTTCTCATTCTTTTAATTTGGCTAATTCAAATGCATTACTAGAAATAAAAAACATACTGAATGCTGCTTCCCTATATCTCATTGTACCAGAATCACATTACACTTGCCCTGCTTTGACTTCTTGTTTCTTCACCATAATGTCAAACTCTTCACAGCAGAAGTCTTTATTGTGGACCTGGCACTGCAGAAGGGGGGCTGTGAGTTCACACGTTCATTGATGTTACACAGAAAAACCCCTTTGGACTGGCATTTTTCCCCCCAAGACCTTCAATCCACTCCACACACAGTCTCAGACATGGGCCTATTTGCATTCTGGATTAGATCATGCTTGAATTGTTTCAAGTACATCTGAAAGCCCCAAACAGTGTTTATAGTTGCCTGGAACTCATCCACTTTACAACAAGGATGAAAAAGTTACTCAAATGTCAGCAATCCACCAAATACCCTTCCCACACAAGTTCTCAAGGATTAAACAACAGTAACTGAGAATCTCAGCATAAAGAATCACTGGCTCTGTCCTGTCTCCATTGTATGTAGTAGATGGAGCAACACTGAGGACACAAACACAGAAAACACAGCAGTCTTTAAACTAACCTGAAAAAAAAAAACCCAAATAACAACAACAACAACATTGCACTTCTTCAATTCAAGCTTCCAATCTTTTAATCAAGACTTCTTCAGCTTCCCTAGGAATTCTTCCTCTTACAATTGATGTAAGATAGATGCTAGATACATGGTGGCCTTCAGAGGCTTAGCTTCCTCCTGCTTTTTGTTGTTTTGGATCCAAGGTTTGTCATAACATTTGTGAGTCAGCAAGGTGTTGTGTTTTTTCTTTTTCCTCTCTGCTGAACTGGAACATGGCCTGAGATGGAAGTTACTCAGGTAACTGCTGGGAGCTGCTCATTACACAGGGTGACTGCAGTTCACACATACCACAGCTACTGCTAAAACACCCTTGCACAATACCAGACAGTGCTAGATTATCTGTACAGTTAGACAGAATCGAGTACAGTGACCCAGCTAATTCAAGAGTTAGATATTCTCTGCATTCATTCAGGGCATCTTTAAACTAATACACTTGGTTTGTTAACTGTGGCTGTGCCAGAACCAGAAGTGCCCTGGGAGGGCAATACTGCCATTCTAACAGCCTGGGCAAGGAAACAACACACAGGACAGGGAAGTGAGCAACAGCACAACAAAAGGTTTGGAAGGTGCCTTGAGATATTTTTCTGTGAGAAGACAGAAATAAATTATACATATTTTATTATGAAGTGCACCTGGGAATAGCTGAATATAGGTTTTTGCAATATGAACTAAATCTAATGTTATACTACTCAAGTATTATAATTACAACCTGCCTGGGCAGCCCTACTGATTTTATTTTATTGCTTCTGGTACACCAGTTTTTACAAAATAGCCTGTACAAAATGGCAAGAAAAATCTGAAATCAATTAGAAATTACAGATGATATACAAGCACAATTGGTGTCCTCAAACATTTACTGTCCTAAGTGTCTCCAGAAAGAAATTATGCTTCTTTTTAACTCTATCTTATATTACATTACTAAATACATCCATGAAATTACAGTTCTGATTTGGGTGGAGTTTTATTTATTTAACAAAATGCTGTAACAGACTATTTGTTTCAAAGGTGCAATCTCAGAAAAGGGGGAAAAAAAAAAAACCCAACTGCCACTTGTAAGATAATGTCACAGACACAATTTACATTAGGTCTGGATTATTTACAACAGAACTGTAGCCGTGGGGAAAAGCAAATGCTATTTGGAGAAGACAAGAAAATATCAAGATCTAACATTCTAAACTTAGGAAGGGCTTTACCCCTGCAAAGTTAATTTCCATGGAGACTGACTCAAGTAAGAGTTAAATACACATTTCTGATAAAGCAAGCACTGAAACAACTGTAGATATAATATCAATTTTGTGGAATTTTTTTTTTTTAAATAAACCAAAAAGCCCATTTTAATAGCAGTGGAGGAATCCAACCACAGAGCTGGGCTGTCATAAGTCTTCCCTCCCCCAGGAAAAAGCCAGGGACCTCAGAAAAAGACTAGGGCAGAAGGAAGGGCAAGACAGACAGAGAAAGTTATTTATACCTTTAATTTTCCTTTAAGCGACTGAAGTCCTATGACAAAAGGATGAAGTGCATCATCTGTGGAAGGTAATGCAAAAACAGAAGGTATTTACTATTTTAACAGACAAACATACACAACATAACAAATGAATAACAAAAATAGTAATTTTGTGTATTACATCAATAGGAGTTAATTCACCATCCTTCTACTATTAGAAGAGTTTTCAGGGCCTCCCAGCATTTCATTCTTTATGCAACACTTCAGTGTAAGGGGATTCACTGTGCAAGGCCAGACCACCATGAGAACCAAACACCACCTCAGCTCAGTGTAACCTCAATCTCACTCAAGAACATGATCAAAATCCTTTACAGATAAAAAATTCACTATAGCAAAAATTAAGTATGAGTTGAGTACCTCCTTCTCAGACATTAATTCCTCACTTAAGGGAACACCTTGCTGACTCACAAATGTTATGACAAACTTTGGATCCAAAACAACAAAAAGCAGGAGGAAGCTAAGCCTCTGAAGGCCACCTGTATCTAGCATGTAAGCATCAATTGTAAGAGGAAGAATTCCTAGGGAAGCTGAAGAAGTCTTGATTAAAATATTGGAAGTTTCAATTGAAGTGCAAGTCAAATGCAAAAAAACTAGATTTACTAGATAGTAAATGGTAAATTTTTTTCTTACCCAAAGATCTTATCCTAATTAGCAATTCCTAAAACAATCACATGCAGAGTTGATTAGAAAAGTCAAAGATGCCACAGTCACTAAGGCTGGAAAGGACCTCTTGAGAGCATTAATTCCACTTTCCTGCTCAAGCAGGGGCAGCTACAGTAGCCTGCCCATGGCCACTCTGGCTGGGTTTTGACCACCTCCACAAACACTGCACAGCCCCCCTGTGCCACCTGTTCCAGTGTGTGACCACCCCACCCCCACAGTGAAGGAAAAGTGTGTTTTCTCATGTTCAGATGGAGATGCATGTGTTTTAATTTGCACTCTCTGTGCCTTGGGCTGTCACTGGACACTAGTGTCTTCTTCATTCCTTCCCATCAGTGTAGACTGGGGAGATGGAAGGAATTCTGCCTCTTGCACACCAGAGGAAAAGCTGAGACCTTTAGTTCTAACAGAAGACAAACCAGTCAGCAGTAATGACCTATTTGGGACATCTACTCTGAATCAAAATCAAGGGGGAGAAGGTGTTGGATTTTTTTAAATAGATTACATTACTGAGGAATAAGGTGTGTAAAGTGATGTGACTGGAGAGTATTGGGGATCCAGAAGCACAGAAAAACACAGAAGATCAAAACCACCATAAGAAATTTAAGAAGCAGAGGACAAAAAAGGACTCCTCAAGAGATCTGTAAAGGCTGGTTCCTGAGGAAACCAACAGCTAAAAACTCAGCTGAAGCGAATCTGGGACAAACTCTGTGAAAATTAATCCAGTAAGTATGATGGATAATGTGAGATGAAAAAGAGGAGAGGATTTGATGGGAGGGGTAGATATTTTACAGACTGAATACCCGAAACATCTTTACCATAACATCAGCCAGAAGAAAAAGGAATCTCAAATATAAATCAAAAGAAGGAGGCATAGTATAGAAGTGCAACGACCTGAAGAAGAAACAAATACAGTATTTCTGCCTTCAACCAATGTAATAGCTACAGCTATACAGCTATAAAGGAGGTAAACAATTTTTTCTTTTCCTGACAAAGAAGAGATACAAGAAAAAAATATAAATAATAAAATTTGCTACCAGAGAACTGGCAATAAGGAGGGTTTTAGAAGCAAAAGAGTTGACAAAAATACCAACTGTTATTGCAGATGTGAGATTCAATTAAACCTGAGAAGCAGAATTGTTCACCTCAGACAATGGCAAAGCCAAGGGAGAAGAAAGCAGCTCTGCCCTGGAGGAAGTTTGTCTGCTTGCAGGATTTCCACCCAAGATACTCCTCGGTGCAGGAGAAGGAGCAGGGGAAGCAGGTGTTCTGTACAGGGCACACAGAAGCTGATCACTGGCCACCTGTCACTGTTAAACCATTGCTTGGGAAAAATTTAAAATCCACTGCACCTAATTGCACAAATGGCCACAAAAGGTTTCAAAAAAAAAGTTTTTAAATAATAGGTTTGTGTTTCAATGTTGTCAAGTCACTTTTGAACTGGTGCTGATGGTTTCAGAAAATATACATGGACAATGCTGTACTTAAGATCAGGTAATCACAAGCATTAGCCATTCAGTGCTGGGATTCAGATGGTCATAGAGCTGCATATATGACACCCTCTATGTGATACTGCCACAACTGAAGCCCAGAGCTACACTGTTACAGCATTCCTGCAGTTGCCTCCAGACCACCACAACCAGGTTGGTAGATACAGCACTTTGTCACTGGCACTGCTGAAATTGGATTCCCAGGAAAAAAAACCCAAAACACTCATTTTCTATTGCATGAAGGAACCAACAACTTAATATTTAATCAAATTCAGCTAGGCTTTTTAGAAATAATGACATAAACCTCCTGCTACACTTATGCCTGGGCCGTGCTGAATTCCCTGTCTTGAAAAAATCACACTGCCTATTTAAACTCTCCACATGCAAAACTGAGAAAGACAAAACACTCAATATACAAAGGAAACCAAAATTTTCTTAAAAAAACCAAAAACCTCTGCCAGACATAAAATATGCAAACAAAGGTGAAAGAATTTTCTACAGTAACAGCAGCAGTATTACATGGGGTGACAGAAGAAAAACTGTTTTCAAATGCAAGACAATTTTACTCTCAATCTGACAAATTTATTGCAATTTCTCCTCAGAGCATCCAGTGCTTCTGCAAAACAAAATAATTCCAGGTACTGTCCTGTAATTTAACTTCACAAGGGCAGATCTTACTGGAATAGGTAAAAATAGCACTAGTGAACATGCCAAAGGAGAGTCTTTCCACTATATAGCCAGTGCTTAGATTGCAACATCAGCTGGCTCTCTTTTTATAACCTCCTGATTGCCAGTGAACGAGTTACACACAGTGGAAAGGTTTGAGGAAGGCAGGAGCAAGCTCTGGAGCTCACTTTCAGCTGAAATCAATGCACTGTATCACCGTGACAAACACTGTTTCAGCATTTTGTTATTGCCTCTGTAAGCTTTAGACTTGCTTCTAAAGCATTTAATGCAGATGAATGATGTCATCCAGAATATGGTTTATTTTTTGGTAAATGTCAGCATAAAAATAAAGGCCTGGACACTTTGTTGTTTCTTTTGGCTGCAACACACACTGGAAGCTACTCCACTTACTCTGTTCTCTTGCAGCCACACATGTGCCATCCTCCACTAAACCCATTTTGGCCCATTTCTGCTAATGCAGCCCTTCAACTCCCACCACTCTGGCACAACCACTTCCCAGCACCTGAGCTCTAGAAGTTTTTTGTCCCATCCCATTCCCCCCTGCTCCCACCTAAAGATAACAGCCACTACAATATGAACTGTTAGACCAGTGATCAAAGTGCAACAGAAATGTGTTTTGCTAGAAGAAATTCATACTTCTTAGCCAGCAGCTTGACTTAGAGATGACTGAAATTGCTTAGCTTTCTAATTAGGTACCAGGGAAACCAGTATCCTCCCATCTTCAACAGCACAAACAGGTTTCTGCCTGCTCAGACGTCCAGATGGGTATTGATTGGACAGGACTTTCCAACCTTACTGGAGGGAGACAGGGAGGGAAAAGCAAGTTCTAAAAGAGCAGGACACCAGGTCACTTGCACACTTCTTTCCATTACATTTTCCCCTTGGTCTAAGAAAACCAGAATGACCATCAACATCTTTAACTCTCCATAAATTTCAAAGTGCAGGCATAATCAGAAATGCTTCTTATTTGCACACAGCGGCCCCAGTATTGTTTGTCTAGATGAAGAGATGTACTCTGGTCTCATACAAATTCAAAGGACAGACAGACACATTTGCCATACTTAATGCATGAGTTTTATAACAGAGTTTTTTTTTAAAAAAAGTAAAATTACAATACACAAAGAAATGATAAAAAATTATTTTAATGGGTTTATGAAATACATTGACTTGTTAGACTTGAAGGAATTAAAATTCTATCAGAAATTATCAAAATAAAGTAGTAACCTGCCAGTAAGTTTGTAATTACCAATTGCTTGGTAAATACTGAACTTACAAAATTCTAAAAAAAGGTTTTATAGACTCTGAGGCTGGAGAGACATCCCATGTCATAAATACATACCTTTCAGTGAAACTTATAACAAAGTTTCTAAAACAAAGTTAAACAAACTCCAAGTTGTTACTGCATATCAAAATACACCTTTTCAACAGACAACTAGAGAGGTAATTACAAGCTCTTCCATATCCACATTAAGTGGAATTAAAATCCACCCTGCTTTTTCTTATACAAGAGAGATATAAAAGATGTATTTTATGTTTAATTTTCAATGCTAATCCTTTGCCAATATCATAATGAGCTTTTTTTTGGGGGGGGGGGGGGGGGGGTGTGGTAAGCAATAAATTAGGATTTTTTTTTTAATGTTTAAAATGTGATTATGAGGTATTTTTGCTTCCCAGCAACACAGCCACCATTGAAACTTCCAGTGTACTGGTTCTCTTCACTGCCTGCATGACTTCGTAGGGCTGTCCCTCTGCACTCCTGCATTCTGTAACAATTCCATGCAAGCAAAAGGAGTGCACTTATCTTCACACATTTCACCATGGAACTCCTATGTAAAATCTCACACACTGTTTCTTCTACATAGGGAAAATTACAGAAGAAAATAAAAGTAATAATAGATCACTTGTTTGTGGAAGAAGTGGTCACAGTGGAAGAGAGACTGGTCATCTGCTCTACAGGTAGCAAGAAAGCAATGCCTGTCATGGGACGCTAATGGACTGAAGGGGGTACTCTAGAGAATACTGAAACCATGGCCCGACTCTGAGCAAACAAGGTTAAATGAGAATAGAACCAGAAAGTGGAACATGCAAAAACTAGCACAAATGACCAACAGAGCTGACAGGGACATGTACTGGAAGCAAATCACTACCAAAATAACAGACATTTCAGAAGAAGAAAAAGGAAGATTATTCATAAATTGCAGTTTCTCAATATATACTTAAATGTTAGCTCTACCAAGGCACACAGGCACTGAAGACATCTTTCTTCTAGTTGTATGTTAACTTGCATCCCTTCTGCTAGACTCTCCAGTTGGGTGTTACCAAAATACCCACTTCCAAAACTCTTACTTGTTCTATAGTATAAAAAATGTATGTACCAGAAGCCTGTACTGGGGGCTCTGAGCCATTTTTTCAAGTCTAAACCTCTGAGCCAGCTTTAATTAATACGGTTAACCCCATGCCACACCCAGCTGCAAGTTGGTGAAGCAACCTCCCTCTAGCTTGTGAACTAAAAATATACAAGATGTCTCAATTGCTCTTAACCGATACTACGTATTTCAATTGGAATGCAAAATTAATTAACACCCTTTTGTCAGCTGTTTGTCAGAAATGAAATATTTTAGGGTCGATTGCAGCAAGTATGCAATGCAAGCTGAAGTCTGACATGAAGCACTGTAATGCAGGACGAGAAATCAGGCAACACTACAGTAATCAACTTAACATCTGCAGACAGCCACAACACAGCAAGAGGAACGATTCCACAGAGCAGTGAAACTGAGAACAACAACAACAACATAAAAAGGGACTTCTACCATAAGAGCTGGAGGTACAAGTCCCGTTTGCAGATTTTCAGATAGCACAAAGCAAGCCAGGCAGAGGCGCTGACACACTCGCCACATGCACAGCTTATTTGCAAAGCAATTCTAAAAGTCTTTTGCCTGCAGTTAAAAGCAGGCAGAGCTGACTGAACCGTGCTGGGGCTCAGCTTGGCTCTGCGAGCGTGCAGGGTGAGCTCGGAACACACACGGGAGAAGCGGCAGATCTCAGACACACCTGCAGCTGCAAACAAACCCCATGACCCACGGCTGCCACCGTGGGGTTCCACATGAATCCAGCATTTTTCCACGTTGAAATCTTAGTTCTAAGAAGGTTGTCATTTCCCACAAGCAAACAAAATCCTCTGGAAAAGATACCGTTCAACCATACTACGTGTCTTAAAACCCTGAAAAAAAGATAGTGTAAACCATCTATTTGTTAATGATCAGTTCTAATTCTTAGCTCTGCAGCCTACCAAGAAAACACTTTACTCATTTCCAAATGACCCAAGAGCAGCACTTTGTTTATCCCCATCCACTGCAGGCACTGCAGCATTTCAGCATGCGAGACCATATTCTATTAAACTGTAAAAGGTCAGCACACGCTGCTGCAATAAAATCAACTCTGTGTGAAACAGATGGCATTTATAGTACAAACACAATATTCCAGTCACTAAAGGAATCAACGTGCCCCAGCTGCTTTTTTCAAAGCAAATTCGTTGTTTACAAAAAAATAGCATACGCAGCAAGAGCCAACAGAGCACTAAGAATTATTCACAGAACTTCATCCAAAACAGACTTTCTTTTCAGAAAAGCTAGGACCACCACTAAATACATATCTGCACTACCCACCCATACAGAGTAAGCTGCACCTACTTCGTGCCCTCTCAAAACTCACCAGCTAAGGCATGCTCACTGCTAAAGCACCTTGTTCATTTGTCACAAAGCTAGTGGGTTTACCCCATTTCTCCTATTGACTCCTCTTTCTATTAATTTTTAGAGCTAACAAAATGTTTCCACAACCTTATTCAACACACAATGGATGTATTTGATAGCAAAAAAATCCAAATCCTGAAGGATCTGCATAAGCAATTACAACAAATTAATCAAAACCAGTACAATGCAGTTGTACACGCATTTATGTCTCATTTACAAGATAAACTTCTGTGAAAGTTACTGACCTTATGCTTAAACTACCATGCTTGAAATTTTAGTTAAATCACAAGTTTTAATCTGGCTTTGGCTATTTTTGTTACTTCTGCAAATAAAGCTAATTTTGACTTAAGCAATTTGATGTTTCTACGAGAAATAGAATGATTGTTTCTATTTCTCTTCAGAGTTACACAGTCTTTAGGTTTCTGCATTTTTAAGTTAGAAGACAGTCCAGGAACTTATTTCTTACAAAACCTTTACAAAACATCACCCTTTACAATCATTCACTTATTTCAAGATGAATGTGCATTGAAGATTTAGAAATTCAGCTGCACAAAACCCTGCCACCCAGTTACCAAGAGCAGTTAACCAGGCAACTGGTGATCTGCAACCATGCCACCCAGCTGCCTTCAGCCTCTCCTCCAGCAACTCCTGGACATAGTAGCTTATTTCAGGAATATGAAATTCCCACAGACTGTGTAAATTGGAAGGCAAAGTATGGAAGAAACCTTCGCTCCCTCAGCCCCCTCAGCAGCCAGGGCACGCAGTGCAGCACAAACCTTTGGTGTGCCAGATGCAGCAGCACATCAACATGGGATGGAACCAAGCAGAGAAAAACCCTCCCTCCTGCTCAGCCTGCAGGCCAAGAAGGTAGGCAAGCAGTGTAACCATCAAGGGAGGAGGAGAAAAAGTCCGGAGGATGTTCAAGTAAGAAAACAGCAACACTGGGGAAGCAAGAGGTGGTAGAGAGAGGTATGGCAAAGGGAGTGATGGAAGATGTCATGAAACAAGACGAGGATGTTTGCAGGAGAGGCGATGAGAGACCCAAACACAAACCTGGATTGAAGGAGACTTTGGTGGCTCATTTGCTTTCATATCCGTATTAGCAATATAAAAATAACTCAAACATTCTGTATGCAGAACACAAAATGGAATTTATCAGCACTACTCCCACATTCAAAACAAACTGATTGAAGACTTATTTATACAGATTACTTCAAACAAAGAGCCTTGCCTTCCTATCTCCTACAGGAGTTTCAGAACCAACAGCTCTCATCATCTCAATTTGTTTTCCAACATAGAAAACAAGAAAAACTTGGTTTCTTCCTCAACTCCTGGTTTCCCAACAGTGAAAAAGACAAATAAATAAATGGGGGGGAAGACTGGAGTGTATGTCCCAGAAGAAACTAGTGCTGATTTAGCACACCAAGAAGTGCTGACCAACGATTTCCCTGGGTCATGTTTGTGGTTTATAAAATATGAGTTATTTTAATAAGTTGTAGTAAGTTCAGGCCCTGAGACAGAAATAACTTCACATGTAATTTGAATACCTTGTTGTTGTTGAAGAATATAAAATGGAAAAGTACAGGTAAACACCAAAGTCAAGCAACTGAAAAAAAGATATTTTAGAACTTCTTTAGAAAAAAAAAAAGTATTGTCTCCACTACTTCCAAATTTTCTTTCAAGTCAGGTTAGTCAGTCAGCATCAATGAACAGTAAGTTGACCAGTCCTGCAGATATTAAGTGTATGGCAACAAACCCTATGAAAAACACATTTCAGATTTCTGAAAGCAGCACTGCTCCAACACAAGTAAGCTACTTTGCTTCTGATTTAGTAATCTCAGATTAAGTTGCTTACCATATTAATCAGCCACACATTTCACAAATATATATATATATATATTTCCATAACTTTTTTTATGATTAATTTTAGCCTTAGGGTTTACCTAGAAACATCTTTCAGACAAATTAAATTAAAGCCACTTCCATTCTGAATGCATGTCCCTGGAACAAATTCAACTGAAGTGCATGAAATTTACTTTCACCTTCACCAATTCAATCTCTTCTTCTGCACCAATACTACAAGACAGGTCCCAAAGGATAAGCAAGTTCATTCAAATTATATCCTACTTGTACACAACGCAATGATCCTTTGGGCAATGTGTGGAGCTGAGTTCTTCAGAAACGTTGAAAGACATTTCTTAAGTTTTTTTTTCACAAAACTATTTTCAAATATTATAAGATGACATCAGTAGTGGAGGAATCTTAGGTTTATTCCCTTACAGACTCTTATTGTTTTGCATACCTGAAATAACCTACAACTGCACCTGGAATGCACACTGTGCTGTATAGCAAATGCACTACAACTGCTTCTGAGGTCTCACTGTCCCAGGTAAGGTCCCCTATATTTATGGATGTCCATTAAAGGCTAAGAAGGTAAAAGAATCCTACACAAGGTCTACACGCCTGAGGGAGAAGAAACGAACAACGGAAAAGAGCCAAGCTGCTGTTAGCATGGGCAGGTTACTTGTGGGTACATTTAGAGTATAGATTAAAAAAAAAAGACAGCCCAGAAACAGCACACGCAGTTCTTGAGCCCTGACTCTGGAGTAGCACCATGACTGTATAGCAAAGTTGTAACAGTTTAGAAGAAATCAGGAAACTAAAGACTCTTACTCCAGTTTTCCAATTTATTTTTTTAAGCTGAATCGAATCTAAAATAAATAAATAATGGAAAAACCCAAGCGAGCAGTTCCAACAGAAGAATGCCTCCACAGAGCGCATTCAGTTATGCTAATGCAACTTAAACGCATTTTCCGTTCTCGGTTCAGAAGACAGCAGATCAAAGGCACAGAAAGAATAGGGAGTCCCCGCGGGAACCACAGGAGGGACAAAGCTGCCAGCAGCGAAGCAGAGACCCGAGGAGGTCGAACAAGTGAAGCCACCGCAGACGGGCATCCCCCCTCCCGCTACCAGGGCACCCTTCCAGGTGCCGCTGGATGCCCGTCGCTCATCCCGCCCGCCGGCAGCCGCACCACCGGGCCGGGCGATGCGGGGCCCCAGCCCCGGGGCACACCCGCCTGGGCCTCGTATCCCTTCCACCAGCTCCTGGAGGGCGGCCCCGGGGCTCGGCGCTGGCACTGACAGGAGGCGGCCACGACACACCTGACCCACGGCAGCCGCGACGGGCCGCAGCCGCCCACTATCCCCCCCGGCCCACCTTGGGCTTTTGGGCACCTTCCTCCCTCCCCGGGCCGGGCGGCCACGCAGCCTCCCCACCGCAGGCGGGAGCCCCCGCCCGGGCCCGGCGGCGGTCGGGGCAGCCCTGCGGCAGGGACGCCGGCCTCGGGCGCTGAACGATCCGACCGCAAAGGGCTCCGCGATGAGCCGCGACCTGCAGGTACGGAGACGGCCGCCGGTTCCCCCTCTTTCCTCACCCGGTCCTTGTCAGGGAGCGAGGGGCCGCTCTCCCCCGCGCTAGTTCCTCCCACGGCCGAGTCGGCGGCCGGGTCAGCGCGCCCGCGGCTGAGGCGCCGCTGGGAGCAGCCGGCGCCGCTCCAGGCGCCAGAGACGATGAGAAAGGAGAGAAAGGGAAGAAAGGAGAGCACTCCCCTCCCTCGCTCCCCGCCACCTCCTCTGCCGCTCACCAGCCCAACGCCGCTCCTGCCTATGTCACTCCCTCACGGCGGCTCCCTCCAGGCGCTCACCCCGCTCAGCACCGCTCGTTTCGTTCCTCATCTAAAATGGCGGCCTCACACTCAGCGAGACATTTATCCTCCGCCCATCGACCTCTCGGCGCTCGGCTCCTTCCCTCTCCCCTGGCTCTCCTTCTTTTCCCGTCCTCTTCCCCACCTCTGGGCCGGGCGGCGGAGCGCCGAGCTGTCGATAGAGCCGGCTCCTCCCCGCCCCTCCGTGGGCCGCCATTTGAGAGCGGCGGCAGGGGCCGAGGTGTTGGCGGCTGCTCCCCGCCTCGCCCTGCCCTCGCCCCTTCGCGGCACCCGCTGTGGGGCTGCGGGATGCGCTTCGCTGGAGCGGGGCGCCCGCAGCGGTGCCGCCAGCCTGGCGGTAGCAGTCTCCCGCGTGCAGCCGCAGCCCGGTCCAGCCGAAATCTCTCGCTGGTTTGACAGTTAATGACGGGGCTCATCGGCGGCAGGCGAGCGGCCGGAGCTCCGGCGGGGCCCCCGGGCAGGGCCGCCCCCGGCCTCAGCGGGGCCCCCGGGACGGAGCCCATCGGTCTTACCTGCTAGAACGCAAATCCTTTCTCTGAAGGGAACGGGCAGAAATTCCCAAGGGGCGGTACATGCCGAGAGGGGTGGGGTGTGAACTGCTGGGAAAGGTATCTGGGGAGACATTTAAATAGATAAATAAATAAATAAAATTTTTAAAAATGAATAGTGTGCAGCCTCTTTCCTGGAGAAGACAAGGACCGGCTGTCAGCCGGTCAACCCCGGGTAGAACTCGGCCTCCGTGGGAGAGAATAAGACACTGTGGAGGACACCACGAGCTAGCCTATTTTAGGTCAGGCTCTTGAGAATACACAGCACTGCGTGTTAAACAGTAAACAGTTAATTTATCACCTCGAAACAAAACTTGTGAGGATAGCCATTGCAAAGTGAACCATTTCTCCCAGAGCTGTTTTTGAAAGAGCTTATATGTTTGCATTTAAAGTCATGTAAGTTGCATTAATTGTTAATTAAATAAGCACATCTCTAAAAAAGAGCCTCCAGCAAAATTCTCTCAGCTTTATTTGGGGTTTCTCTACCAAAGAAGGTTTATTCTGATATAAACCAGGGCTTGAGTTCAGCTAAAGTCACATTAATCTCATCGAGGTAGAGTAAGGGCAAGGGAGAAGAAAAAAAAAAAAAAAGTATTGCTGGGCTTGTTTCTCCTAAGCACCAAATAAGAAGAAAAAAAAACAAAAAAAAACCAACCAAACAACAAAACATAGAAAGTGTTTAGCTACTAATGCCCTCCAGGCAGAGATGTGGTTACAAGTAATGGGAGATTGGAAGGAGGATGGCAACCAGGAGCTCTAGAAGTTGAAACAGAAATTACTGTGTCTCCAGAATACTGTGATTCAACATTCTATTTCAGTATGCTCTAGAAGTTATCCACTTATTCCAGTGTAATAATGCCGTCAGTTGAGAGGATATTGCTATAAGAAAGAATTAACTAAAGTTTTGTAGCACTTTTTCACAAGACAAACCACATGGAGATTTTGACCTTGATACTGGGAAAAGCACTTATTCTCTTCTTTTCTTCATTACCATATGGGCTCAGACCTACCAAAAGAAACCCAGAAAAGCAAATCTAGACCTTGACAGTACCCATCAAGGAAAACATTTGTAAATGTGAACCATTCTTTGACAATTCTTCTAGGGTAGCTTTTCTCTGAATTGTCCCATTTAAGCTGACAGAGTCCTGTGATGCACATCTACTGTTTACATGACTTTCCCAGGAGTCAAAGCCATGTGTCTGACTGCAAGAGTTGGCCCAGGAGAAACAAATAAACTCAAAGCAGAGTGCGCAATAAATATTCACGTGGCTTAAGACTGAGCAGATCCCTGTAATATGTTAAACAGTAGCACAGACTTTTGCAAAACATGTAAAGTAGCTTAAACATTGTAATAGAAAATATTACTTCAGCCATATCACGAAGCTGAAAAAGGGAAGAAAAGAGGGATAACCACTTCAAGAAGAGGTGGCTTTGAGAGAACTTTCATAAAGTCTTAAACTTATTTTAGAAGAGTAGAAGGATCAAGGATTGTAGTCGTGGAACACACGAATCGAGACAGGGAGGAAAGCCACACGGGTTTCAGATAGTTACACAATGTAACACGGGCAAAGAAACAACAATAATTACAAGAAAGAAAAGCAAACAAGGAAACTAAGCAAAGAAACTCAAACATTACAGCACTGAAGTAGAAGGGAAACAGAAATGGAACAAACTTTCCAAAATAAACTGCAAATGATTAGCATTCTTCCTGAGGCTGCTCTGTTTTCTGTTTGTGTTTAGTGGCTGGGGTTACAATGTGTTTAACGTGTTGATGCCCAGGTGTTAGACTTTCATTTGTCCAGGCATCTAATCAAATCTTACCTTTTCACCATCTGTAGCATGGAGAAGCTATTAGTTATTTGTAGTGGCTCTATTTGTGATGTGCAATATTCACACATTCCCACTCGACTCAACTGTGATTACCTGGGGAGTCTCAAAAACTTGTGGCATCATATAACCTTAATTGTGTATTTAGTACATAAAATACCTATAAGCCTCAGAAGAATGAGGAGCAAGAATTCGGAGTGGATTGCTGGCTGGGAAAAATAAGAAACTTATATAAACACTTTATTATGGAATATGGGGTATCCAATTTTACACCCTTACTCCTCAGGGCTAAGGTTGCTCTAGACAAAGTTTGCCATTTTGTCCACGGTTATTCTGTTGGAGCCACATTCTGCATGTTATTTTGATATATGCTATAAATCATTCTCTTATCGCCCATAAGATTTTTTTTTTTTTTTTTTTTTTTTTTTTTTTTTTTTGTAAGAGAACACTGCTTAGGGAGAATTTCTGTCAAATTATATACAAAAGAAATTCACTGTACAGAGGCCTTGAAGAAAGTCACCTGAAACAAATAGAGAGATAGCAACCTAGAAAATAAGTTCTCCAGATAAGGAATATCTTATTTGTATGATGATGCAGAAACTATTTTATGGTTCAGCTGAAAGATTTTATTATTTCCCTATGTCATTGAAGTGATCAGATAAGAGGGGTTGGAATGTAATTTATTGTTTGTTTGGGTTTTTTCATGCATTGTAGAATTTAAATTGCATACATTACAACAATAGGACATATATATGAATCTTTTAGCAAAGCAGTAAATTTGTTTTGCTGGAATGGAAACTGTAGCACAGTCTCTTCACGTTCATTATTTTTGTTGTATTCCAAACAAACTCTTAAATTTTTATTTTATCCCTCCCCAGCCAAATGTGGTTGCCCCTGGGCTGGTGATGGTGTGTGCCCCTCTCTACCCTGTTCAGCACCTCTTGGCCAAACAGCGAAGGGAAATGGCGGGAGTCCTTCTCCTCCTGTGGCAGTGACACCTGACGGACTAACCATCCGCACGACACAAAAGACACCTCCTTCCAAAAGCTGCAGTCTTCACCATCAGTCATGGATTAAACATGCTGCAGCTTCAATACTTCCCTGGAAAGGCTGGATTCTGGAAGCAGATCCATTTAAGCAATCCCCATACTCAGGAAACTTGGTCAGTCAGGCTGTGCACGGGCCTGTGGAGCTGCAGGCTCTAAGCCCCAAGGAGCTCCTTCAGTAAATCCTTGTCACGGTGTAAGGTCAAGTCATGTACCTTTAGATACAGAGGGACTATCTGATAAAACCTCACAGATACTGAAGTCTGGAGTAATTCCCTTTGGTTTATTTGCTTCCCGGGTCAAGTCAATTGAAGTGATTTAAGACAGTCACCAATCACTGGTGTGTCCTGTCCTGTCCTGCAGAGTTGTTTTTGTCATGTTTTACACACACAAATACACCGTGAGACAGTCTGAGGTAAACCTATCATGTGACAGTGGCCTCCTCAATACTGCAAACAAGCTTCGCCTTGTATCTTATCCCTTCATTCTGTCTATAAACTTGTCAGTATCTTTATTATTTTATTCTCTTCATTTTTACTGCTTTCACACTTTCATTTAAGAAACATGTAATCAAAGAAACAGTAGGTTGGAAGAGACCCATAAAATCATCAAGTCCACCCATTAGCCCAGCTCTGCCAGGTCACCACTAATCCATGTCCCTCAGCACCACATCTCCACAGCTTTGAAGTCCCACCAGGTATGGGGACTCCACCACTGCCCTGGGCAGCCTGGGACAGGTCCTCACAACCCATCCAGTGAATAAATTGTTCCTCATGTCCAACCTAAACCTCCCCTGGTGCAACTCGAGGCACTTCGTTGTCATTTCAAGGACTATTATCTTTTACAGATTTGTATATTCTTCCAGAATCAATTCCATCTCTAACATTATGATCCACCTATTAGTTATGTCACACAGTGTATCACAGAGTATTAGGGGTTGAAAGGGACCTTGGCGATCTTCAGGTTCAACCCCCCTGCCAGGCAGGATCATATAATCTATGTATAATCTAACACAGGTCACAGAGGAATGCATCCAGGCGAGTCTTGAAAATCTCCAGAGAAGGAGACTCCACAACCCCCCTGGGAAGCCTGTTCCAGTGCTCTGTGACCCTCACTGTAAAGAAGTTCTCCCTCATGTTAAGGCAGAACCTCTTGTGTTCTAGCTTATAACCATTCCCAATATATGGCTATTGGGTTGTCCTTATATAAAAAACAATAACAACATTTTATGAAAACACCAGTTGCAATAGATTTTCCATAGATGTTTCTGTGGGAATACTTCAGAGCAAAGCTGAAACAGATTTTCATTAAGCCTTGTAGTAATAAATTATTCTGAGAGAGCAGCTCTATAAACAGTAAACAAAAAAAACCTCTTACTGAAATAAAATAATGTTCTTGTAGCCTTTCTTCACTGATAATTTTGCATTAAACATTCTTAAAATTTTCAACAAACTCTCTACCAGTTTTCAGTCCTCCACATGTTCCTACTGTAATTTTTTTGTATTAGAGATATCCAGTGTCTCTGGGCTTGTTATATGCAGTGCAGTAGAGAATTTCTGGTTCTCCAGTTTCAGTGCAATGCAATTTGCTTCTAGGAAAATTCAGAGGCACTGCACTACCCCATCCAGTTCTCTCAGCCTCTTCTCCAGACAGGGTGAGTTAAGTTGCTTTCCTGAATTTTAGATACTCATTTGCAGTGCTTATTATAATGATTTAATCTTCTTCTAGAGCAGAAAGAAGCTGTGACACATAAGAAGCTGGTCACAACTTGGAAACCTGAGACACAAGGCACAGGTCCTTCTCACAGACAATTGTCCCTGCTGCATGACTCAGCCCACATCTCATTTGCTGTTACAGACCTTGACTACCTGTTTGTTTGCAAATGCAATACAAGCTGACTGAAAAAAAAAAACCACCCTAAAAACATCACTAAAGCCACATGGTTTCCAAGTGATCTCTGTTAAACTGTGTCTGACAGACACTGTTGGATTTTCTGAGGTGACTATAGCTGTGTTTTGTCCATGTAGTTGGGAATGTACTGGGGAGACAGGAGTTCAGTTCCCCAAAGAACCTGGGGAATGTTCCTTTTGTCACACACAGGACTTGGGAAGCTTCAAAGAGGACCGTAAGACAAATGCACTGAGTCGACTGATGCAGCACTATATATAGAGAATATAAAATGATGATAATCACTTCAGAAAAACATTTTATAAACTGAATGTGGAGATGTTGAACTGGTGCGTGCCACCTGCACAGTGGATAAATACTCAGACTGAATAAGCATTATTGGAGCTCCAATAGGGGGGAAAAAATAATTTTTTTTTTTAAATCTAGGCTTTAATTTATGGCTATTTGAACAGTCACTCCTACTTCAGAGACAATAAATACAGCACTTTGATTTATACATGTATTCTATTTTTGAAACCTAACCAAACTGGTTTATTTGGTTTATTTTGACTTTCTGAAAAAGTCTAACCACAATAAAATCTATTCAGAGTGAGGTACTGCAGTTTAAAAACAACAAAGCATAAATAGCTCATTCCTGACATTTTTAGAACTTAGCTCAAATATATAATTGCTCAGCTGCAGATTTTTTTATCATACCTGATACAGAGCTCCATGAAGAGACTGATGAGCCTGAAGAGTCTAAAGAGAATGAAGAGCTTGGCATGACCCCAAGCTCTGCAGGATTTTTCCTGGGCAGGGACAATTTCTAGTGTGCAGTAACTGGCCTGCTTTCAATACTGAGTTTCTATAGAAGTTGCTCATTGCAGTAATGTACATTAGTATGACAGCAACATTTTGGTTTTCTATGAAGAATCATGAGTTTTAAATCAGTATCGATTGGGTAAAATAGAAAGGTGTGTGTATGTGCACATATGTCTCTATATCTGAACAGACTCTGTGTGTGTATATATATATATATATATATGTGCACAACATATGGAGGCAACAGAAAAAAAAAAGTATAAACTTCCCTTTTTCATTTTCATAAATCCTATTTGTTGTGGATTTTAAAAAAGCCAAACTATTTTTAAAATTCTATTTTTGATGAGGAACCTATTCTTGCTGCCCTGTGTTTGTATGTGTACAGAAACACTCACTTAATGCTCTCCATGATGTCACACTCTGCTTTTATCACAGGCAGATGCTAAGGGAACCCAGGGCAGTGCAGCTCACTGCTCTCCCCAGGCAGAGCCAGGCTCATTAGAATACAGGTGTAAGATTCTAAATCACTGGTGTTGTTCAAAGGTTCAGTGTCTCTTGCAAGTGGAGAAATTAAAAGTCCAGTTTAGCCATGTGCACACATTTGTGTGCGAAGAGAAATGGAGCTCTCGTTTGCTGGGTTCTGTTATAATAACCTATGCAAAGTAAGGAAGAAAAAAAAAAAGGATTTGGCTTTCAGCACAAGCCTATTTATCCGTTGTCTTTCAAGTTGATCTCAAATGCTCAGATAAAGAGAAGATAGGTGATCAAAGGCTGCATTACCTTGGCGGTATATCGGGGCTCAGCCAGCCTTTGATACTCTGCACTTCAGTGTCACACACGGCGAATGGTGCTTAGAAGGGCAGGACAATTAAGAACCATGTTGTAAGTGCAGAACTTCAGAAACAGAATACTAATGGAAGCAGGCTAACAGTGAGGGATGGTTCCTATGAAGTTGATGAAGCTTGGTTGCTGTACAGGTTCCTAGGGTGCCCGTCTGAAGCGTGCTGGGACGGCATAGTTCAGAGCTAGAGAGAGGCACCCGTGTGAAATGTTGCTGGCTGCTCACAGCCCCTATCTCTGGTACTGGCCTCAGCACCATTTGTGTCCACAGCAGAACACAGCAGGGAATTGCACCAGTTGAAGGTCTGCAAGGTGATGCACCAGTCTAGGGAATGCATTTTAAAAATAAATAAAATCGTGTATGTATATGGCTAATTTAGTCTGTGTATAAAGGTGGGCAATGGTTTTGCCAGTTACTTCATGTCATTTGTGAAACCTTTTTTATTGTTGTTACAAATTCATTTCTCTTCAACTGGACCATGGTAATTGAGTTTATATGCATGAGAATATGCTTTTCTTCCAATGGAAAAAAATCAATTTAATTATGTTTAAAACTTCTATTACAAGGTGATGTTCATTTTGGTCTTCTTTTTGTAATAACTTTTTATCTTTACATTTCTTTTTGCAAGGTAATAAAAACCCAAAACAATGCTATGAGCAAAACAACTGAATTACTTGAACAGTAATTAGCAAAGACATCAGGTCAAAGGAATGCAAACATACAAGTCTATTGCTGTGCCTCGCTGCAAAACACTCGTGTGCTGCGTTAGTAGATTTGTTAAATCTTTCAGCAATTGCAGAGAAATGAGTATCGACATGTCTGCATGTACCTGAGTATTTTTAATGCTTTAAAGATGTATATCTAATACTCAGATGTATTTGGATTAATTTATTCAGACATTCCTTAACTTCAACCTTATTTCTGGTGGAGACAGCAGCTTTCGATTAGCAGCACATTATGTAAGCCTTTCTTCTGCATTTCACCTCAACAGAGCAGTGACATAAGAACTTTGGTAGCTGCTAAAACGTCACTGCTGAGACAGCAGTTTTATTGGGTAGTAAGGCCAAATGAAAAAACAACATCTTTTTGGGGACTACAGTCCCTTATGCATCGCTAACATCTGTGAGTTAGAGTAACCTAATGCTATGTGACAGTTAATGGGAAAAAAAAAAAAAAGGTGGGTTTTTTTCCCCTCTTACACCTATGAAGTTGAATGAGAAGGAAGGAATAGCAAATTCTTATTGCCAGTATCTAACAAATGTTTACTTATAATCCCAACTTGAGGTTCAATGACTTCAACACACCACTATTTTAATGCTTTTATAGATGCCATGCTATGATCTTAGTTGCAGGGGGAGTACTACTGCAGTCACTGCAGGGTCAGGGGTACTTTATGATGGCTTTGTCATTAAAGTTAAATCTTTCCTGAGGCAAGTAGAGTGAAACTCAAAGGTGTTACTGCTATCTGAAGAGGACCAGTCGCTGAGACACCTCCCCAGGACATGCTGGACAGATACCCCTCTTTGAGGAGTGTCCTTCGAAAATAAATTAAGGTGGATTTTTCCCTCCTCTTGTGGAGGTGAATAGCAGCATGACCAAAGGTATTGGGTACTGGTGCACACAACCTTCGGAAGCTTTGACCCAGCACTTTCTGGGTAAATTACCTGACTTGTCACAGCTTTCAGGGTCACAGACTTCAAAATTAGCTATTTTCACTAAATAGCTACTTCTGGGCTGGGTGAAACATTCAGCACAAAGCAACAAAGTTATTTCCCCAAGTAATGGTTTTTCATTTATCAAGTTTTCAAGTAGGGTCATGCTCTTACCTGACAAGAATGCAATAAAAAATATTTGCTTTTTTTTTTATCCCTCCTAGGATTCATTTAGCATTTGATAACATACAGTCTTATTCTTAAATATGTATTGGCACTTACAGGCATGGTTTTGTTCAAAATAAATATTGCATATTTTGATAAGTTTCCAGAATATTTGAAATATATATCTATAGTATATATATATAGTATTATAAAATACATATTATAAATTAATATTTCACACCTGCTTTGTTTATCTCTAGGAGAGTTCAGGACATTCCCATTGAAATTGAAGACATAACCTCAGATTTTCAGCACTATCATAGTAAAGCATATTACTGAGATTGTTGACTTTTTCATAGATATTAGGGGTTGGAAGGGACCTAGAAGATCATCTAGTCCAACCTCCCTTCCTGAGCAGGATCACCTAGACCAAGTCACCCAGGAACAGATCCAGGTGGGTCTTAAGTGTCTCCAGAGATGGAGACTTCACAACCTCCATGGGCAGCCTGTTCCAGAGCTCTGGCACCCTAACTTCATGTATAATCACTGCACTTCACCCTTTAACTTCTGCAATTGAACTTTCCTACCACATTCATATAGCTCTGAAAGATGTAAGAAGGCAGATTTAATATAGAATTTTGAAATGGGGGACTAAAAAAAGAAAAAAACAACAACAAAAAAACCCCAAACCATACACAACAAAACAAAACAACAACAAAACACATCAAACTAACAAAATCAACAAAACACAACAAAACCAAACAAATAAATTAAAAAAAAAATAAAACAAGCAAACCAAACACAACAAATATAAGGATTAAAATAAAATAATCAAAACCATTAAGTGTAAGTATCAGTGGATGGGATTTAATAAATTTAGTAAACTCCCTACTAATAAGTTGACTATAAGAATGAAAAATCCTCTTTTCCAGATGCACGTGGCATTCTGCTTTGCTTCCAGGTTCTGTCCAAGGTTGGCCATTACTTGTGAGTGTGCAAACGTGTCATGAGCTGTGCCAAGCCTTGGTGTGATTATGTTTTCATTTGCACACACCTTAGAGCAGTCTAGAGAATTTAACCATGATCAACACAAAGCTTCGGCCTCCTGCACTGCCATGAGTGTAGCAGGTTGTCCTTGCACTATTCCACGTGGTGAAATCTGATATTCCCATATATCCTGGTTCCTCCAGTATCTGGAGGGGGGTAGTGAGTGTTAACAATAATCTCTTTGGTTAAAGACCTTCAGTTACTATGCATGTGTAAGCCAGTATTTTGTATTTAAACCCTAGGGTTGAAGAAGCTTTCACCTGTCAGGAGGAGTGATGGCAGCTAGTCTGAACATTCTCACATTAAGTGACTGAAAGATAAACCAGGCCTATTCCAGAAGAATCTCCATTCCTGTAGCAATCCTAAGAAGCCTTTGAGTATGTTCTCAGTTTAATCTGAACTCAGATTTGACACAATATAGTTCATATAAAATAATAAATCAGAGATTTATTTACAGGCCATGTAATTCACTTGAGTAACTTAAACACATGGAAAACCCTCGTTGTTCTTAGGGAGAGGAAATAGACTCAGGCAATCAAAATGTCTTCTGCTTACATTTCCTAGTAGTTTTTTGTTGCTTGTTTTTGTAGGAAGCTAAGAATTCTCCAAGGAAAGCTCCGAGATGGTTGTGTCGCTTTGTGAGTAATGGAAAGAATTTACAACAAAATATGCTGCTGCTGTGTAGCAACATGGAACAATAAATTACAGAATAGTCAAGAAGCAAGGATTGGTAAGGCTCCCTTCCTATAAAATAGCTTTTCCTGGAGGAAAGGGGAACTGCTGTAGAACAACATATATGAAACACTTCAAACGATGCTTGCCAAGGAAGCCTGCCTTGGAATTTGGCAAAAAGCCAATGCCTTCTAATCACCTTTACTTTGCACTTTGTGTTCTTGGTAAGAAAGCATTACTTGGAAGTAGCTTCTACTGTAAAACTTGATAATCCTGAGCAAATTCAATTGTTCTGCTGGCCCAGAAACCTAAGTTGTCTTTAAAAAAAACCCCATACTGAAAATGTTTTATAAAATAAGACATGAGTAGGATATAAAATGCTAGGTAGCCAAAATTTTTCTGTATTATAATTAATAATTTCTGTAGGTTATTTTTAATAACAAATATTTTCTTATGAAAGTAGGCAGTTTTCACACTGGATGCTGCATTTCTCATTCAAGGAAAAGAAATTATAGGGGTTTCAAGAGCATTTAATCATAGAAAGGGAGAATGTAGAATTATTCTTTTCCAATAACTTCATGCAGTAGAAAAATTTCAAAGCAATAAAATCAAAACTATTTGCAACGAGGCATAACACCCTTGGTCTTCATTAGCATTGAAGAATAAATGAGTGTCATGATGAGCATCAGCACGGCATTCTGAAGCTCGTGCTGATGTGCTGTACAGTGGCTCCCAGCTCCATCTTCAAACAGTCTGACTGCTTTATTTTTACGCTTCACCTGAACTTGTTATTCTGATTTCCCATCGATATTATACAAGCAAACAAAGAGCAAAAAGGCCACTGTTATCAGGCAGCCTTCATCACCATCTGCCTTCCTGCATTTCTCTCTGCCCCCGCCTTCACCGCTGCCACCAGAGCCAACCCGGTTGCATCACCTGCTCTGCCCTAGGTGTGCGCCACCCAGGGAGCGTTCCCACCGACAACGCAGACTGCATTCCTCCAGCCGTCGCCAAGAGCTTGCAAGGGGCTCTTCCCTTCACAGAAGGGTAGAATTAGGCTTAAAACGTGCTGTAAATTATTCCTACGAGACTTAGACACTGTCAAGACAGAGTGAATTGAGTCAGTCTTTGCATTTCATTAGAGAACTTTTCACTTTTTGGTCCAATTTCCTGGCACGAAGTGCTCTCTTGCAGCACAAGCAGTTTGAGTACTGACCTGAAGAACAATTGCAGATGATGTGTTTGAAGCAAGCCACAGGTTACATGAAACAGACAAGCAGCCCACAGGTTTTGGCTGGGAGGTTAAATCTTGACACTGCATTGGAGCATTTGGGCTGCATCCCCACTGTCCCATGGACTTGGTTAAATTCTCTACCCCTGATGTTTCTCCTCTGTAAGGTGAAGGTAGGAGCACCACTGTGCTTTAGGGCTTCAGTGCCATTTCACAGCCCACGTAGGACAGTCTACTTATACACCACATGGTACTACTTATACACTACATATATGGTCCCCTTCCAGCCCCAGCTGCATGATCCTGCCCCTTCTCCCACACTGGCTTGAGCAGTCACAACACAGCACGTTGAATCAGTTTTTTAATGTTTTCATGACTAATCTCACAATCCCTGCACTTTTTGATCAACACCAGGGAAGGAGCAGCAAGGCCCAGCTGGCGGCCAAGGTGTGCAGGGGCTGGAGTCTCCCTGCTTGGCAACAGCCCACAGATGAAGATCCTTGGTCTGGGAAACTGCAGCCTGAGCTGCTCAGAACTCTGTGACTCCAGACAAAGCATTGTTTTGATAAAGGATCTCTCAAATGATGTGTCTTCTTACCCATCTGTATTGGTACCCATAAGTAGCAATATTATTCTATACCATCAGAGCTGAAGTTGCTTCAATTTGTTTTTTTAGTCTGTTGTTCATAAAATCAACATAGGTTGGAAATAATTTACCTCTTCCACTATGGGTATCGTCTGGTTTTGAAAAAAAGTCTGTATGACTTCTTCAAAAGGTTATTAAAAAAAATAGAAGTAAACAGGAAGAAAATGTACTGATAAACACCTTTTCAAGGTAGAGACTAAAACACATACATTGAAAAAGTACAGTATGAGATTATGAAATAGTAGATTAAATCTTATGCAAGCGAATGCGAAGCAACGGTCTAGGAATAAACAGCCTACACCACAGAATCACACAATCAATCCTTTCAGTTGGAAGAGACCTTTAAGATCAAGTCCAACCCAAGCACCACTGGGTCACCACTAAACCATGTCCCTCAGCACCACATCTCCATAGCTTTGAAACCCCTCCAGGGATGGGGACTCCACCACTGCCCTGGGCAGCCTGGGCCAGGCCCTCACAACCACTCCAGTGAATAAATTGTTCCTCATGTCCAACCTGAACCTCCCCTGGTGAAATCTGAGGCCTGTTCCTCTTGTCCTATTGCTTGTTCCATGAGAGAAGAGAACAACTCCACCTGTCTCCAGCCTTCTTTCAGGGAGTTGTTGAGAGCAAGAAGGTCTCCTCTGAGCTTTCTTTTCTCCAGGCTGAACAACCCCAGGTCCCTCAGCTGCTCCTCACAAGACTTATGCCCTAGACCCTTTCCTGGCTTTGTTGCCCTTCTCTGGCCATGCTTCAGTCCCTCAATGTCCTTCTTGGAGTGAGAGGACCCAAACTGAACCCAGCATTTGAGGTGTAACTGTACTCAGAAATGGGTTTTGGTTTTGCTGTTGGCAACCAGATACAGAGATGTGGGATTTCCTGTGAATAGCTGTGAATGCCAGCTCAGTGCTCGGCAATGGTTAAGACAAGAAACAATGAAAGGAATTTGGGATGAGAGCTGAGAACAAAACAGAAGAGAGTACTTATTGAGTCGTATAAATCAAGGATGTACCCACATTTTGAATGCAGCATGAAGGTCTGTTCCTGTGCCAAAATATTTGTTTAATGAAATTAAGAGGAACAGAAAAGAGCAGCAGGGATTTTTAGAGATATAAACCGGCTTCTATATGATAAGCAACTAATTAGATTAGGACTCTTCAGCTGGGAAAATAAATGGGTGACAAAGAATAATAAAGTTATTTTCGTAAGTACCTCACATGCCAATATAGTCATCTCATGGGGACTGAAAAGATTGATTTAAGTAAGAATTAGATATACAAGAAGAAGAATTAGGTTCTATGGTAGGAGCATTTCCTATCCCAGGCTCTCACAGCTCTTCATACACTACAATGAATCCAGGGATAAATTATTAGGAATTATAGAATCATCTAGGTTAGAAAAAAGCTTTAAGATCATCCAGTCCGTCCATTAACCCTAGTCTAACCAATTTCACCACCTAAGCCATATCCCCAAGCACCATATCTGTATGGTTTTTAAACACATCCAGGGATGGCAACTCAACCAGCCTCCCTGGACAGCCTGTTCCAATGCCTGACACCACTTTCAGTGAAAATATTTTTTTCTAATGCCCACCTTTAATGCACTGCCCTGGTGCAGCTTAAGGCCATTTCCTCTTTTTCTATCACTAGTTACTTGTGAGAAGAGACCAGTGCCTACGCCTCTACAACGTCCTTTCTAGTAGCTGTAGAGAGCAACAAGGTCTCCCCTCAGCCTCCTCTTCTTCAGACTAAATAGCCCCAGTTCCCTCAGCCACTCCTCATAAAGTTTGTTCTCCAGTCTCTTTATCAGCTTAGTTGCTCTTCTCTGGACGTGCTCCAGCACCTCAGTGTTATTCTTGTATTGAGGTGTCCAAAAATGAACACAGTACCTGAGGTGCAGCCTCACCAGTGCTGAGTACAGAGAAGGCTGCTGTAAATAAACACAAACTGTTTTTCTCCTACAGCAGTCTTTTGGTTTAAAGCAATAGATGTAAGGTTTTCCTGATTTAGAGGTGGATTTTCTAATTCTGTGCATTTGAAAGTCTTTTATATAGTTTTATGCTTCCTGTACATTGTCTTTTAGGGTTTGTGTTCACCTTACTTTGATTAAAAATACCAGAACCATGGGTTTTCAAATTCTTATTTAGGAATAACTTATGCTTTTTTTTGACACACGACTTCTTGCAGTTGATTGGTTTGTGATTTATCCTTCTTACATTTGAAGGAAAAGATCTTGTCAGGATTATTATTATTATTAAAGTAAGTAGATTATGTAGATTAGAAGTAGATTAGGTTGGATATTAGGAAAGACATCTTCACTGAAAGGGTTGTTATGCAGTAGACCAGGCTGCCAGGGATCTGGTGGAGTCCCCATCCCTGGAGGGATTTAAAAGACATGTAGATAAGGTGCTGAGGGACACAGTTTAGTGGTGACCCAGTGGTGCTGGGTTAATGATTGGACTTGATCTTTAAGGTTTCTTCCAACCAAAATGATTCTATGACTGTGTTGAGTCTGTAGAACACCACCTTTAAACTCTAAACCGCCTGCCAGCATTTTACCCTTTTAGCTGTTACTTCAACATGAAAATAAGCAGTTGATTTGCTTAAGGGCACGGGGTGAATTAATGAGGGAGAAGGGAAATAAAATGTAAGCACAAAGGCTGGCAATGGGTCATTGCAATATCCAACCATGCAACTTCCCCCATCATTCCTATTGTATATGTAACAACAACAATCTCCACTTCTTGGCAACAGTTTCACTGCACTGCCAAACACAGCCATGTGACACACTCCAGAGCTGAGCAATATTGAGAAGTTCTCACAGGCTGGATGTCAGTTTTGCTTAGTCCAGCTGCAGCAACAGTTCCAGTGGAACACGTGTCCCAGGGACGGTGCAGTGGGAGAGCTTTAGAGCCAATGGTCACAGCAGGTCCTGCCATTCACCTCGTGCTTATAGTCTGGCCACCAGACCTGGAGACATCCCTGCAAATTACCAGATTTCAACTGACATGCCTCTTTGAAATAGTCATATAGAGATCTTACTGTTTTACTGCAGGTAACATGTACATGAGGTATGATAGTACTACATAGCAAACACACACAAAGCGTGTATATACAGTTGTTTAGAAATTAATTTATTCTACAAAATGCAGCCAAAATTATTCTCAAAATTTGTCCCTTAGAAGTGACAGCATCTTAGTTAAAGAATTTCAAGACATTTTCATCTCCTCCCTATTTCTGATCTGTGCTTGGTTTGCACCCTGAATGGCTGGTTGATAACTTTCCTTTTAATTGACTAATCCCAGTCTGACCACAAAGTATAAGCGATCTATCTTTGATATACATTACTTATCATTTAAACCCTGTGTATCTCCTAGTTTGAAAAGGATTTAGGACACAAGATTTAGATCCAGATCTATTCTCTGAACATGCCATAGCTCAGAATCCTGATCTGCTAATCCACGACCAACCAGGCTTTTGAGAAAAATGACATCTGGGATTTAGTGAGGCTCTTGTTCCTTCACAAAATACTGGAGAGTGCAGGTTTTGCCTTGTTTGACCTTTTTTTTCCCATTAATTATGATAAATATATGGTTGTTTCTCCCACACACTGAATTTGGAGGAGAAAAATAGCAATATGACAAACTACTTAGAAAAGGTTTTACAACAAAATAAAAATACCCTATGGTTTAATTTGAAGGGTTAAAAAGCTGCCTTGTATTTACAAAAAGTTTGCAAATAACCTGAAAATCCTTGACAGGTAGATCCTAAAGAAACAAGTGGGGTGTTAACTTCTGGAATATAGATTCACAGAGCACTTGTAAAGTCTCAGAGTTAGCATTTATATGTAGCACTCTTCTTGACAACACAGTGCAGCATTAAAGTGTGCAACATGGTTTTAAAAAGCAAGTTTAAAGCACACAGGATTGTCATCCCAGACTGGTCACAACAACAAAACAAAGAAAAAGACAAAAAGGGGGAGGGAAGGAAAAAAAAATTCCCTTTCAGGTGTTCTGGAATGCATAGCAGACCTCACCCAACCTAATAGACAGCCTACAGAAAACTCTGGCTCAAAAGAGAAGTAAAAGAGGAACTCTGCAGAAAAAAAAAACAAAAACCAAAAACCAAACAAACAACCAAAACAACCCCCCCTCACCAACTTCACCAAAAACCAGAAGTTCACTAACTAACTAAATGTTCAGTGTTAAAATTTATCATCCTGATTCTAGGAATCGAAGTGACATGACCACAGGTTACAAAAATAGCCACAGGAGAAGTCACATGGAGTGATGTAATGTGAACATGGAATAAATCCTTGCTTTTTTTAAACTTGAAAAAAAAAATTGTATATTCAGTGAAACTCTAGGAAAAACAGAAACCAACAACAGGGTTAGCCCCAGTACACTGGATCAGGTCAAGGGCAGCTGTCATCCGTGTGCATTTGATGCTTACATCAGTAGACCATGGTAGAAGAATCTTGGACTAACCTCAGCATAACACTGCAAATGGGTAAGAACTTCATCTCCAGAAGAGTTACTCTGCATTAAATGCATGATCATAGAGCCTCTTCATTTCTTCTGCTCAAGGACAGAACTAGGTACAGGGGTAACCCCATTACAAGATTGTGTCCCTATCAAGTTTCTTTGTGACTTCTCAAACATGAAAGATTTTTAGTCTGATGCTTTTCTACCTTATCTTCTTGTAAATAAACTTAATTAGCCCATAAATAGATTCTGGTTTGTCTTCTCTTTCAACATAACACCATTGAGGAGCTTAGCAACACACTCACTGGGCTTTGGAGACTGTCATAACTCCTGGTTGTTGAAGTTACTCTTGTTATCCAGCTCCATCACTTCCACTTTTATTCTATTCTAGTGTACTTGAATATTCAAGTGTGATGCTTTATGCCATTTAATTCTCTTCATAGTGCTAGGTGTTAATAAGGTGAAATAATGTGGGGTTAAGATAAAATGCACAAAAACATACACAATATTATAGCAATTTTTAGACTATCGTGAGCAACTACAAAGACATTAGATTTAAAGTAACAAAAGGTTCAGATTGTGGCTTTGCCAGAAATTACTGAAAGATAAGGGGAAAGCATACATCATATTACACCATTCTCAAGTTCACTTGACCTCATATCCAAGGGCTCTTTCAACAGCCCCACATTTCACTCTTTTACAGGGGTTAGTTCTGCTCCCTGTCCTGGCCTTACTGCTGCTACTGCTTCCTGGGGAAGGTGAGCTGGTAAGGACCTCTGGGGAATCATCTCATCCAACCCCCCTGCTCCAGCAGGGCCACCCAGAGCAGGGTGCCAAGGATCACATTGTCCACATGTGTTTGGAACCTCTCCAGAGGGAGACGCCACAACCTCTCTGGGCAGTTTCAGAAGAGTTCTGGTCCATGGAGGGCTGAAATCCACAGTAAGGCTGGAGCTTCTCATATCCCTCACAAGACTGAGATGAGTCTTCATCAGACTCACATGATTCAAGGAAGTCACAGGACTTGGCAACACTGAACTAGAAAGACTGAGGTGAAACTACCAGGTCTGCTGGGAGTTTTACACATCTGTGTACTTGGGCTATGTTTAAGGGTCTGTCAAACAGCCACCTCCACACAAGCACAACACCCCCGAGCACACCCACACACCTAGTGTCCTGCTGCAGGCTGCCAACACACTGCCTGTGTCACCACAACATGTTCCAGCTGTGCCCAAAGCAGCACCAAGACATGGGGACCCTCAGGAAGGCAGGCCATGCTGCAAAGTCAATCTCAGAGGTTGTCACTCTGAGACATTAGAGATGGGTTTAGTCTCCATTTTTTAATACTTCTCTTTGCTCTTACGCTTCCATACCTCAGCGAGGAAGGATGAAGCCAGGAGAAGCTAAACATCACAGGACTCCTGGGTATTACTGTAATGAGGACTCAGTTCTACTATTCTGGAGCATATTTGAAAAATGTGTTGTTCAATAACAGTCCATAGTCTCCTGACACCTCAGTTTGCCATCCGTGAAATGGAAACAAGCATGCTTGCTTTGTTCTTGCTTCTGTTCATGAAGCATCTACATTAGTTATATGAGGGACATATTCATTCATAAGAAAAAATTCCTTCTAGCATTGGACATAACTGTCATATTGACAAGAGAAATATCTCTAAGGCTTACTGATGCTGGAAAGCTACCAAAAAAAAACCCAAAACAAAACAACAACCCAAACCAACAAACTATATTAATGAAGAGTGAGATATTGTGGAAAAGAAAAAAAAAACCAACAACAAACCAACAAAAAACCAACAACAACAAAACCTTTAACAATTTTAACAGGAAGAATCATAGATCCAAAGAATGGTTTGGCTTGGAAGGGACCTTAAAGAACATCTTGTTCCAATCCCCTGCCATGGGCAGGGACACCTCCCACTAGACCAGGTTGCTCAGAGCCCCATCCAACCTGGTCTTGATCACTTCTAGAATGAAGCATCCACTGCTTCCCTGGGCAACCCGTTCCAACATCTCACCTGGGTACCCTGTTCCAGTGTCTCACCACCCTCAGAGTGAAGAATTTCCTTCTTATTTCCAATCTAAATCTCCCCTCTTCCAGTTTCAAACCATTATCCCTTGTCCTATCACAACAGGCCTTTGTAAAAAGTCCCTCCCCAGCTTTCCTATAGGCCCCCTTGAGATACTGGAAGGCCACACTGAGGTCTCCCTGGAGCCTTCTCCAGGCTAAACAACCCCAACTCTTGCAGCCTGTCCTCGTAGAGTTGTTGCTCCAGCCCCCTGATCATCCTGTGGCCTCCTCTAGACCCACTCCAACTTCTTGTGCTGGAGGCTCCAGAGCTGGACACAGTACTCCAGGGAGATCTCCCCAGAGCAGAGGAGCAGAATCCCCTCCCTCAATCACAGTGTGGGGATGCAGCCCAGAACACAGCTGGGGCTTTCTGAGCTGCATTCTCACATTGCTGGCTCATATAGAACTTTTCATTGACCAGTACACATGAGTCTTTCCTCTCAGGATGCTCTCAATAAAGGTGGATTAAAGAAGGATTAAAGAGCATAGTGGTATAGAAAACAGAACTATTTACTCCATAACAGACCTATTTACTGAATGAAGTTCTGCTTCTAATGGCTGAGAGGCAGAGTGTACTGTGGAAGTCAGACAGGAATAAACCTCTCTGACATTCCAGGGCCAAGCAGATGCAGGTGTTCATGCACAGTAAACTTCACACCTGTAGGAGAAAGTCCCACCTGCAAATAACATGATTCTTTTGAATACAAGGCATCTGCTTCCCATCTTCACTACTGATCATGGGGGAATGAAGAGGGAAAAAGACCCAGTAACTAGCAGAAAACTCATCATAGAAAGACATGTTCTCAAAAAGCAGATAGAGACAGTTCATTTTCCACTAGGAAAAACTGGTTCTGATTTAAGTTTTGTTCTGATTTAAGGTTAGTTTTTTGTTTTGGTTTTTGTTGGTTTGTTTTGGGTTTTTGTTGTTGTTGTTGTTTTAAATTCTTACCACTCATAACAGCTGTATATTTGTTCCAGAGATTTGTAAAATCTCCTATGTCTACCTAGGAAAAGTTTCACTAGCATGCTTGCAGCATAAACAGTTTGCTTTTGCTGTCCAAACCATAAACAGAATTAAAATTAAGAGCTGCTTATACTGAGCTGATATTACAGTATTATGAATGCTGCACTTTTCTGGCTAGCAGCTCTGTTTTCCCCAGGGCCTATGCAAGAAAGAAGAAAACGAACACTCAGCTCATGTTGCAGTAGTTACAAAGATCCTTGATTGCCCTTTGGTCATGGTTTAAAGAGGATACTTGATCCAAAATTGTAAGTGTCTGAGAAGTAGCAAATGCTGACGAAATCTGCATGATCCCTAATGAGAAAAGGTGGTGACCCCCTTTGTTTCCAAACTGTCCTGTGACATGAAGTTTTATCTTAATTCATCTAATCTCTAATAGGGGGACCATTAAACACTGTTGGAGTTTTGGAGAACAGCATTACTGGGAGCCTTTATTATCTGGCAGTTTCAAAGGCCTGAAAACATATGAATACTCCCCATGCAAAGTTTAAAATGAAAGGTGACATGGCAACAACTTATCTCGAATTCTCTGGCCACATACAAGTGTTTGTTTGCATTAAGCTCTCATCTCCTGCAGCCCGTTGTGTAACAACAACTCAGTGTTTCACCCTGCAAAAGGAAATTCTTCCACATATCATTCATTATATGGCTCCTCCATTATATGGTCTTGGCCTGAGGAACAAGCCTGACCAATTTCTTTGAACTTTGACAGTACAGTGTTGTTAATTCTCATTATTCTATCAAGAGTAGAATAGGTTAATGGGAAGAAGAATAATTAACAAAGCCCTCATAGGGAGCAAAGCAGCAGAAAGTGTTCAGAAGTCCAGGCAAGCCCTCAACCCTTCCCTCTACCATTCCTGCAAACAATGGGTTAGTTGGTCTTTGCTCTCCTTCTCAGCATAAAGGTGAGCTGAACAATACTTGGGGTTTCCTCCATTTAACTGGGGGGATCCAGTCTAGAAGCCATCTCTAGGCTGTGTAAAAGCAAGTGCACACCAAAACCCACAAGGACCAGAGAGGTAATTAAGGGCAATATGAAACTAATGGCATCAAACCCGTGGTTAGGGGAAAGCTGGCTATCCTAGGCATTGATGAGGGATGTTCTTGTCAAGGGGATCACTGATGTAAGCAGATAGGATAGAATCATAGAATGTTTTGGGTTAGAAGGGACCTTAAAGATCAGACAGTTCCAACCCCCCTGACAGGGACATGGACACCTCCCACTAGACCAGGTTGCTCAAGGCCCCATCCTGCCTGGTCTTGAACGGGTCCAGTGATGGAGCATCCACAGCTTCCCTGGGCAACCTGTTCCCATGTCTCACCACCCTTAGAGCAAATAACTTATTCTTAATTTCTTATCTAAATCTAAAAAGAAGATCTTCACTATGGTGAAGATGATAGTGGAACAGAATGTGAGGTGTTAGCAGAAGCTTTGAAACTGCCTGATAAGATTCCTGTATACCAAAGGCAAAGTGCATTCTGTAAATTTAGGAGAACTGGAAACATCACAAACTCCAGTTCAGAGTGCTCAGAATAAGCAAATAAATAAATATACACACAGAGACACAGACTCTATATGCTTTTCTTGGCTTGCTTTGTTGCTGTTGTGGAAGTTTCCTTCCCCAAGCTATTTTGGGATCCAGACTGTGCTTTTTGAGGTTAATTTTGTATTAAATTTATAGACAAAGATATTATCCAGCTATTCCACACCAAAAGCCTATGCACAGTTATGATAAGGAGTGATGGCTGAAGATAAAGCACAAAAAGTGCCATGAAGTGATAGATGTAGAACTTGGTCATTAAGATACAGGTAAAGACTTCAGGAGATAAGATACATGTTGGGTTTCGTTTTTCTTCATTCTCTCTCCACTGCCACACACCCCACACCCCCACAAAAAAAGCAAAACCAAAAACATATATAAGATTTTATTTATCCTTTTTAGTGATGTCTCCAAGACTAGATTGTGAGGGGAAAAGAGAAAAGTAATTATGATTGTGTTTTCCCTCCACAAAGCACAAGAGAGAGGAATATACTTTTTGAGCTTGTACTTAGTATGAAAGGGGATGGTGCTAGGGGAGAAAGAGACAGCTGAAAACCCTTGATAAATGAGGACTGCTCTGGTGCTGTCCTCAAAGGACACAAGAGGGCTTTAAAGAGATTGGTTTATTTCTTTTACTACTTTTCTCTGAAGGTGGAATCAGGCTTCTCTAAGTTGCAATGATTGCAACTTTCCTATGTCCTAGCCTGAGTCCCGGAACAGTGCAAATCTATTTGGAAGTTGCAAATCAGTTCTTTCTGGATTAGAAGTGACTTAATCACAGGCTTGAAGTGTTTTGGGAAGAGGTCCCTAAGAAGTTTTCGAAGATAAAGCCAAGACCATTTTTGAAGCTTGTCAATAATTAACTAAACAAACATTATGGGTAAAGTTTCTTATCAACGTGCAAGGTCCTCAGCTTCTGTCGTAACCAAGTTGGACACTGAAACCCAGCTCCTGGGGGCTCATTTTCAATTGGTGTTTCAGTCTCTCGTGATGGAACAGGTTTACTTTGTATAAATACACATGAATAGGAGCAAAATCATGGAACTGATTTTGTCCCAAGCAATTAGCCTACATTATTTTATCCTAAGCAATTAGCCTACATTATTTTATCCTTGGGAATGAAGGGCTGTCTCATCTAAACCAGAAACTTTGTCTTGGAACACAGAAACCTTTCCTGACAAAGGCTTCACCGAAATAAATTAATTTCCATGCAAAAATTTTGGCTTTGAATCTAATTTTCCAATCAGAAAAAAGCATTTTGTTGAAAGATTCTTGATGAGTTCTCTTTCTGAAAAGCTACATTTTGAGTAATCACTGTGTAGGACGAGGAAATATTTGAAAATCATGAGCTTCATCAGTGTCATCCAACAGATGCATTTTTGCATATGTAATTAACTCGAAAGAAAACTACACAAGCATTCTCTGCTGGTTTGCAGTTATTTTCAGGGTATCACAAGTAATCAAACACTGCCTCTGAAAGCAGTTGCAATTTAGAGATGACTAATCTTTGCATATGAATAGATTCTGATCTGTGAACAACTAATTTCTGCTTCTTCTGAAAGACACTAAACATCTTTTGCTTCCTGCTAGAAAGCAATTGCAGCTCATGTGGACAATTCTGTACTGAATGCTACAGTTGAATTGGAAGCTGCATTTTGTTTTTCACTTCTTCAGTTGCTTTTGATTTTACCAAAGAAATTCCCCTGAAGCAGAATCTTAAGGTCCATCAAGTGATAATTTATGGGACACTAAGCAGTAAAATCATATGAACACAAGAGAATTTGGCTGTTTTGAATTATCTTTGTGCTTATTTCAAACAGATACAAAATAAGCCTTCTTTTAATTTGAGTACTTACATAGCAGGAGAAGATGTGATCACAATATCTCCATGCCAAATTTAGTATAGGTAGAACAAGTAATAATAACAGTTAAGTTATTACAGATGTCAACCTAGAAAGCAACTTTAACATTTATATATTTCCTGGGGGCTATTATAAGTATTTATTCTTAAGATTACTCCAGTTAATTTAAAGTTATTACACATTTAAAGATCAATAAAAGACAGACACACCTACATGTCCTCTAAGACGACCTTCTCCAACCTCTTGTAACTCAAGTGCAACATCTGAAGAGGTGCAATGTTTGTAATATAGGAACTGTTCAAGAGGTAGCTGTTAACAGAATTCAGTGGCTATTTCAATCTCTGGCCATAGTTACTAGAACTCAGACTTCTGAAATACATTTTTCTTGATTAGGTTCTGGTCACCATTTGCACAAAAGTTTCTGGAAGCAAGACAAACACCACTGTAAGTACCAAGCTTCTCAATAATTTTCCCCTCCCCAGTGAAAGACTGACTTCAGGATTCCATGGCTTATTCCTACAGCCCAGCAGAGGGACCACAAAAAGCTGTCAACACAGCCAGGATGGTTTTGTTTCGCCTCTGGCCTTTCAAAAAACCAGCACAACATGGATGTAAAAACTACCAATACTGGATTAAGATTTCCACTGTGTTTAAAAGAGCTGTAAAATTTTGCATTTTGCCTGTTGACTTAAAAAAATAATTCTAATCTTCTGGTAGCTGTAAACGCTTAAGCAATGAGATAATATCTTTTTATAATCTCAGAATTCAGTGTGGAATTGAGATTAGGAGAGTAAAGAACTGTCTTCTGAACACAAAACATCTCTGTTGTGTGTGCACTGACTGACATTGGGAGATACAGGGTACAGAAAGATGGGACTTGGTGCAGTTGGTCCTAATCAAAGGGGCAGGGTGCAATAGCATAAGAAGTGACCTTTTTCATATAATTTATATTAATATAAAGGCACGGTGGGTGTGGAAAACAGAAGAGAGGCAAATACTGAATAGGAAGTGTTAGTGTGAAGGCTGTCCTGGTAACTCAAGTCCATGGCTCATCTCTGGTGTCTTTGTCCATAAATAAACACTTCAGTCAGTAACCACTTTCACTGAATGATCCTGATCAGTATAGGAGTGCTTATGATGTACTGCACCATCTATTTAGACTTCAGAAAAGTGCTATGACAACCAAATTTTAATCTGGATTATTATAGAAACAATATTACTAAAATATCTGATGAAAACGTAAATGTGTAAAGCTTTGCTCTGGCTTATGTAGCACTTCTCCATTAGCTTGCACTCAAGAATTCAGGTAATTCTCTAGTGAAAAAAATTTTCCACAAGCCCTTGCTAGCAAATAAACTTGGATTGACATGGCATATGCTCACAGGAGTTAGAAAGTCACAAATTCATCATCTCTGTAAACAATACTAATTGTTAAATTAATATTAATTGCTGGCATATTCCTGAAGGAACTGAGGCTGCCATGACATTCCTTCAGCAACAGATCTGGGAGGAGAACTGGGTCAAAGGAAGAACCATAAAAAGGTGGGCAACCTTTGGGGGTTGAGGAAAGGACAATGAGCTTTTGGTGATATGCCAAGGAGTCCGAATGCAAAGCTGGAGAAAGAAACCAAAATTGGAAAGGTGATGGAAACCCTTGGTGAGAGGCACTCACAAGGCTGGAGCAAGCAGTTAAACCCAGCAAGCTGTCAGGGTGTGTTAAGTGGGATGGAATCATATTTGAGGCTGTTTTTCACAGCACTACACTAAGCTGGTTCTTACAGCTTCATTCTGGTGAACAGATATGTCATTAATCAGCAAGGCAGGATATTATAACCTCCCTTTTGAAACTGAGGCTGCCTATCTGCAAAAAGGCAGCTATTATCTATCATCCCTTGCTTTGGTAACCAGAGGAAATGGATCCTTCACATTGCAGCCACTTTCTACAACAGATGCTCAGGTCACAGCTGGTTCAGTTGCACTTTTACATCCCTTGGCTACTATTTTCTTCTGTAGAATAGAAAGTAGCAGCAGCATGAAAAACAATATGGGAGCAGGATACTTTTAGCTATCCTAATGTGATCTCAGAGATCTGTCTATTAAATTTTTATTGATAGACTAGAGAAGTGGTAGGGAAGCAAATTCCCTCGCACACAGTCACATACACCAAAATGAACTCGTCTGGGTTCTAGACAGATTTTAACTCCTTCTAAAGAACTGAATTCTGTGTAAATATTAAAATAATAAATTTAAAGTAGTATATTGTTATTTTGAGCATTCTTTCTAGTCTTTCAGACACAGGTTCCTTCATTTATATTAGGACAATGAAATGATTACCAAATCTGGTTGGTTTTTTTTTTTAGGATCCTCTTTTCTATATGCCCATACACACCCAAAGCATCACCCACCATTCACTATAGTATAGAGGTGGAAATAGTGATGGGAAAGAGTCTGAGCAGAGGAAAATAAAATGGGCAGTGAGGTTGCATGTCCACTAGTTTGTGTAAAACAACTGCAGGGATTGTGTAAATCCCAAGTTTTGGCTGCTCAAGTTGGTGTTGCCATACAGGCATTGAGATCTGCACACTTTGCAAATTATTTCTAAATAGCAATTTTTTAATGTACGAGCTGAAAACATTCAAACAGAACACAGAACAGTCACAAGGGTCTCTTATGTGCCTTGTGGAAACACAGAATTAGAGTTGTTTTCAGTCCACATGTAAAATTAATCAGAGTGTTTAAATGCTTTTCACAACCTACATAGTACCAATTTATCATACATTCAATGCTCCTTAGCTCTTTCAGGATAGTAACCATGTATTTTTGTACTTAGTGAGCAATACATGATATACTGTTCAAAGCAAAACCGTAGCCACAATGTGAAACGCTTGCTCATGACAAAACAAGATTTATAAATGTATAGCCAACTTTAATATATAATCTGAAGAAGACTGGAGCTGCTTCTGCACCTTGAAAGCATTATCTTTGATTAAATAGTGATTACCATCTTCCCTCAGATAAAATATATATATGTATATATATTTATGTATATAATTTAAAAATCAAAGCCTTGTACTTACTGCATCTTCTCCTGTATGTCATCTGCTGGCATTGGGAACAGAGCCCAGCATCCCAGAATGCAGATTGGCAGGGATTAAGCCCCTGCTTATCATGAGCTCTCTAATTGCAATGCTTTTTTTTTTCCCTTTTGAACTAGCTAACTAACCTGTAATTTTTCTTGGTACTTGCCCAAAGGTAAATGAAGTATCTGATACACCCAAGGGATTCCTCATCTGCTACAGGTGACTTCAGATTGGAAGTTGCCATCACCAAATGAGAATGAATCTACATGTAACCAGGTTTCAATAATAGCCCCAGGCAAGATGGATCTCTCATGCTTCGTTTTTATACTGTTTATTAGTTTTTATAAGAGCAGCAAAGCCTGTGTGTAAGTCTCCTCCCCTGAGCTCCAGCACAAGATTGAAGCCGAGAGAGATTCTGATCATTGAGCAAGTATTGACTTGATTTAATAAGGCAAGAAGAACCTCAACAAGCAATTGCTGCTGCTGCTACCCACAAGCTTCAGGTGCTCAGCTATTCAAGGAGTATGCTTCATCTTGACCCACTTTTTCTTCCCCATTTGCAAAATCAGGGTTATTTTTGTTATTCTGCATTTGGCACTTTGCACGTAGGCAAACGCATTACAATAAAGTATCTTCCACTGTCACCGTTTGAAATTATTCTCCTATTAATATGTCTAGCTGTTAAAAGTCAATGCACGTTTACTGCTAGAAGTGGAGAGGAGGCTGCAGTGTTAAATGCAAAGATAATCCAGTGATAATGGGTCTACACTAATGGTCTGATAATGGGTCTGACAATGGGCCTGATAATGGGTTTTTGTGCAGAAAAAAAAAAGAAAAAAAAAAGAAAAAAAAAAAGGTTTGAACTAAAGTACCAATGCTTCTTCCCTTTTCCTCATTTTGAGAAGCACTACATTTGTCCTGTCTGCTGTTCCTGTTCCTATAACATCCTGAGTGGCCGGTAAGAGAGAGGGGTAAAGAGGTTGCTGTCTTCCTTCTGGCTTTTATAATCATGCCCATTCTTTCACTGGGACTTCTGCCTTGTTCCACTTGTGGGAAAGATTCTTCAGAGATTCTTCAGATTCTTTGAGAACAGTACAGGACAAGACAAACCAGGCTGTTCACTCAATACACATGAGCTTTGGGTAGAAAGAAAATAAATTCTCTTGTAGGGAGATGAAATGTTTCCCTAGAATGTTACTCACCTGGTCTACTGGGTGAGGTAATACCACACTAGAAATGTAGAGAGTTCCCCCAGCAAATTATCTCCTTGTTTTTGCAGTTGGTCCTTAGCCAGGCCCTGTGAGTCCCACAGTGCAGCATCGTTCTGCTTTGGGACAACCCTTTTTTTGTACATCTGGCAAGTGTCTGTTCCCCAGTGCAGGGGTATATCCACACAGCCTCAAATCAAAACTAACACAGTCCCTGTAAGCCCAGTGCACAGTCCTGCAGTGAAGGAGCTGGGTTCAGAAACCACGTGAGCAATCTAGACAATGCAGAATGAACACTGCAAAACTATGTCTGCCAATAGCATTGTCTCTCTGAAGCACCGAGACATTTCAGGACACAGGGAAACTTAATGATCTTTTCCCTTTATATTTCTGGTAAAACTATCAACTTCCTAAACAGGATTCTCATCAAGAGATCAATTACTTTTACTTATATCTTTAATTTAATGAACAAAACAAAACCAAAACAAATAATAAAATAAACCAAGCCAAAACAAACAATACAAACACACAAAAAAAAAAAACCTGAACTAGACAGAAAAACAATCACAAATACTTGAAGTTTGGCTTTTAGAAGGCACAGAAAATACAGGACTTAGAGTGTCAAGCCTAGGATTGCCTTCACTCAGCATAGCAGTGCTGCTTCCTATGCCTGAAATTTCAAGCCTCTGTATCCCAAACTTTCACATCATTTAATTCTTATAACTACCGGGCTCATTTATAATCTGCTACGGATTTCCTTATAAAAAAGAAAGTTTTTTCTTATGGAAGTTGGAGAAATAATCATAGATTCATATAATTATTTTGGTTGGAAGAAACGTTTAAGATGATTGAGTCCAACCATTAACCCAGCACTGCCAGGTCACCACTAAACCATGGCCCTCAGCACCACATCTCCACAGCTTTGAAGTCCCACCAGGGATGGGGACTCCACCACTGCCCTGGACAGCCTGGGCCAGACCTTGACAACCACTGCGGGGAAGAAATTGTTCCTCATGTCCAACCTAAACCTCCCCTGGTGCAACTTGAGGATGTTTCCTCTCATCCTAGTGTTTGTTCCTTGGGATAAGAGACCAACCCCACCTGGCTCCAACCTCCTCTGGGGTTGTTGAGAGTGAGAAGATCTCCCCTGAGCCTCCTTTTCTCCAGGCTGAACAACCCCAGATCTCTCAGCCACCCCTCATAAGACTCAGCTTTAGCTAGCTTTTTTATGTACCAGCAAACTGATGCACAAACAGCTAAATTGTACTTTCCTAGTAAAAATAGTAAAATTATTACCATGTATAGGATAAAGTAACTAAAGTAAAACTGAGAAAAAATAAGCTGGTGTTTGGGAGGACCAATTTTCAATTCAGCTTAAGAAAATATTGTCCTGGTATCCATAAATTCAAGCTTTCAGTTGAAGCAATTTTTCTCCATTTCAGCTCAGAGTTGGCTGATAAATGATACAGCACTGGCAAGCTAAGGGAAGCCAGCTGTGGTTCAGTGACAGGCTCTGTCTGACACATCATGTCAGGCTGGGAAGAGCTTTCAGCACGAGTTCACATGTTGGAGATGGCTGCTTAGGAACAGCTCAAGTCCTGTGTTGCCCACCCGCAGGCTCCCTGCTTTTAGAAAGGGAGAAGGGCATTGTCCATCTCGTGGACATTTTAAAGCAGAACGATGGCTTTTGGTAGCTTGTCAGCAAAAGTCTTTAGGAGGTGACTCTTCACGTGTGGTGCTGCTTTGATCAGCACATGGGTGGGGGGGGAAAGTTTACAAGATCATAGGTTTCTGTGTGGACAATTTACAAAAGCAAAACCCATCTCCAGGTGCAGCTAAAAATACCTGTGCCTAGAATTCAGTCAGCTAATTAAAAATGCTAGTAAAGTACTGTTTTCAAAGGGTGTGAATCTGCCACCATTTAGCAATACTATTACTTCTATTTTTTTTTTTCTTTAATATAATTACTTTATCACTATTTCAATAATAACATACCGTAAAAGATGGAGATTTGAGGCTTGGTTTTTGTAGTGTGGTTCAGCTTTTAGATTTTTTTTCCAGACCTCTGTGTGCACAGTTGTATTTGTGTGCAAACAATGCTGGTGGAGGTGTCTGCCTGGTGTTTGGGGCAGGCAAAGCCAGCGCTTGCCAAAACTTTGAATTTTAATTTATTTTTCCCCCTAACCAAACAATCACTTCACATACCAGAGTGTTTGGGCACCAGAGGGATGCATTCTTCCAGTTTAATAGACCTCCACAACCTTGCTAGAACTGCTTATGCTTTCTTCTTGTACTGCAAGTGAAGGAGGGGACAAGACAGAGTAGAATAAAACCTTGTGACAGAATTGTGGAATCTTTCTCTGCTGCCTCCAAAGTGAGGTTTCTGTCCTACATACACCAACCCCCCCTTCCTCCACCTCCCCCCCCCCAACACTTATTACTTCCTGATACATTCCATGGGAACAAAGGCCAATTCTCACCCAATCTGAAGCAGGAGAAAAGGGTGATCCCTGCTTGGAAGCATTCCAAGGAGGAGACAAGCTAAGGATCCTCAACCATGAGGTGCTTTAAGCAGGGACACCTTCTATACACCTTTTGGAATAGAGTAAGTTTGGCATTTTAGGATCAAACAATATACTTGTATTCAGTTGACTGTAAAAGTTAATATAATCCCTAGCATCAAATTGAACAGGTATTCAATTAAATTCCCAGTGCAGTGTGATTACAAAGTTAATTATTATTCATTGAATAAAGCCAGACACCTGCTGGGGGAGAACTGCACAAATATAACAGGGTTTTGTGTGAGGGTCAGAGCAGTAGCAAAGGAACACCATCTTCTCACAGATGCTGGTCCCCCCTTTGGCTTTGCAGGGGACAGCTGATGGTGTTCGTGGGTATAGCACCATCACCCTCACTGGGCTTTCCCAGTAGGAATCATATAGGATCTTTGTGCTCAGGAGGAAAAGTACAGTTGATAGTCTCATGTCCCCTTCACCTAGAGACAGATACTGGCAGGAGCACAGAGCACCCAGCTCACAGTACAATCTGTACTACAGAAACATGCCCAAAATGGAAAAAAGAAGCACCAGGACTTCAAAAACAAAGCAAGGAGCAACCACATCAACTACACCAACATGATCCAGACTAGCTAGCAGCTGGGAGTGCTGACTTCACCATGGTATGCAGAATGGACAGCCAGCAATATTAATCTATCATACTATGAATGCCCAGAATGCTCACTCCAATCTTTTTTTTTTTCCTTCAGATTTTGAAGCAGGATGAGCTATCTGCCAAGGAAATGAAGTACAGTACAGCTTTGGAGCTCAGAGGGAAAAAGTATGGTAACCTAACAGTCTGGAAAAAAATATCTTGCCACATTTCCATTTTGTTATCCTTTCTCCTGCAGCCTGGGTTAGTGACAATCTATTAACAATTTGGATTCAACTGAATTGAAGTTAGGAATATAACCTGTCATTCCTATTAACTTGAAAACTACTCTTCAAAGCAGGTGACAAACAAGATGTGCTGAGTTATCAAAGCCAAGCACATGCCACTGGCAAGAGAAAGGACATGGGGCAAAGGGGCTCTGATGGCTCTGGTTTAGCACAGGGCTGTGTTTGTAAAAAAACACTGCACTTCCAGCCATTCGGGTGTGAGGCTTTTCACAGAACAGTCTTGATGAGCTTACGTCCCTAGGGAAAGGAAGTTTCTGTCTCAAAAATATGACATTTCTATAAGTTTCTTGAAATTCAGTAGCTAAAGACAGAGGGAGGAACTGTGTTCATTCACTGTCTGGAGGAAAGAACTCAGAAACTAACTGCTGTAACTGTGCTGTTCACTGCAGCAGGCTGTCCAGTCCCCACAGACCCAAAGCAGAATCAGCCACAGCACAGGAGGGTTTTGCCCCATGGGGGTGACACTGAAATTAGAAACCCAGTTAAATTATCCTAATTTATTATAGGTTGTGCTGCTCATAGAGCAAAGGTTTGTGTTTTCCTGAAATATACTCTTAACATTTGAAAAGCAGCTGCTCAGTCTGCTGGTTCTTAAAGAAGTATGGAACAACAGCCAACAAAGAGTACCAAACAATTCAAATACACGTGGAAGTATACACAGAATTTTCATCCCTGGCTGGAGGACTAGAGTTTCTTTCCCATACAAATAGGCAAGAGTGGGTAATAACTTTTGATGTGTCTCTATGATCATTTTGATCTACCCAGGTTGCCAGAAAAAGAGCATCTGACTGTGGCTGCTGAAGTGGCAGCATGTTAATTCAGATCTTGCTGGGGAAGAAAAGCAGTGCCATGATATAACTGCAGGAAACTCTGTTTAAAATCATAGAGCTCTTTTCTTTTCTTTTTTTTTTTTTTTTTTTTTTTTTTTTTTTTTTTTTTTTTTTTTTTTTTTTTTTTTTTTTTTT
>JAOEGS010022589.1:11867-27151 GCA_025447755.1 Corythornis vintsioides | reverse complement strand
GAAGAAAGAGAGTGCAATGATATAACTGATGCAAATTTTTTTTAAAATACTAGATCTTTTTTTTTTTTTTTTTTTTTTTTTTTTTTTTTCTTTTTTTTTTTTTTCTTATAGCCCTGTCTGTGTCATTCCTTTTTCATTTGTTGTTCTCAGCCTGGATTCCTTAGATAACTTTGCTAGAGACCTGAGTTTTATTGTAGATATGGAAAACTGCCTAAAAGTTTGGCTCTGTGGTTATTCTGGCTGTTTTCCAGACTCAATAATACTCAAGATGTAACACATCCAACTTGCTTCAGCAATCATTCATTAAAATAAGGCAAAAAAGAAAGGACATCATACAAAATAAACTCTCCTGCTACCTTAGTTAATCACTTCAGAAACCAGTAAAAGTGAATCATGACCCAGACCTTCAGAGGGCTAGTCCCAGCTCCACTATACTGTTATGTGGGACTAAAGTATAGCAGTAGGTAAGGGTGGCAGGGTTAATGTTAAGTCAGTAAACATGGATCAGCACTGCAGATCTTGAATTACTGATGTTTCTGTGACTGCCCAACAGCCAAAGAACACTGGTGGTACACTGTGGCCTGTGCAGACGTTGCTATTGTTCCCCTTGCTGCTCTGGCAACCACTGCTGACAACAGTAAGACAACCTGTCTTACAGAGACAATGTGATGCAGAGACACCTGGGTTGTATTGGACAACTCCATCAACAAATGCTTCTCTGAAACACAGCTACAACCAAAAGAAGTACAGAATAATAGATGGAGTTACATGAAACATATAAAGACAGTAAGATGGATTTTAAAGCTGTCTGAGAACATGACACATAATATACACTGTATATCCAAGGGGTATAGATAACCATGCCCACATGACATTTCCAAACATAAAATCCAGATTTCTTTTGCTGATTAGTTTGCCAACACATTATTTGGACTGTCAGTTTTCAAACTGAGACTCTGCCCTAAGATGACAATGTGTGTGTGTCCATATGAATATAATAGCACCAATCAATTGCTCAGGAAGAAAAAATAGTAAACTTTACTCTGCTAAGCATTTTGCAGCTGTTTCTTTGAAGCTGTCCTGTGCCCAGCCTTTCAAGCAAGTGCTTTGAATTTGTTGAGTTAGTTGCTTTGGTTAAGGATGATACCTATTAGTATCTTGTAGGCTGATACAAAGTTCCCCTTGCTGGACACCCACAAGTTTTATTTAGAGGCTGAATCACTTGTTTATTTACAGTCCCTTGCAAACTGAAATAATTAACACCAGGGGTTGAAAAGGGCCAAGACTGTGCCTATCACCCTTTCTTATGGTGGGGAGAGAGTTTAGATGTTGAAGCCCCAAAACTTAAAACATCTGTGTCAAACTTCTCAAGAAACTTATGCATGTTCCCCAGAGCAACTCACTGATCACTTGTTATGCTTTTGGAGACACGCACTAAAGGGAGGACATGGCACCCAGACTTTGCACGAGACTTTGCACACATTTACTCTTTACTTAGAAGGTACATCAGAAAGAAGATGAGATGAAGAAAGAAGAGAAACCATATTCCTATCACTTGGTGTCCTCCCTACATTGAAACAGATCTGAGACTGTGCTAAGTGCCTTTCAGGCTTCTACATTTTTCTCTAGATCATTAAGATCATCTCGTTCCAACCCCCCTGCCATGGGCACTGATACCTCCACTAGACCAGGTTGCTCAAAGAGCTGTCCAACTCGCCTTGAACACTTCCAGGGAGGGAGCAGCCACAACTTCCCTTGATTACTTCTTTTTTGCTGATTGTGCCCTTCCTTCAGAACTTTACCTTTCTGCTGCTCCTGCCACTTTGACATCATTCTCTTCTACACTCATACTGGGTCTTTCTGGTACAGAACCCTGCTTGTCTCTTCCCCTGTGCTACTCACAGCTTCCTCTGAGCTTCAGTGGGTGTCTGTGGAGGTTCCCTCACCACTGCTGGAAACCATATATCCTTGAGCAACTCACTGAGCCTCTGCCATTTTGGAAAAGAGGAATGGATGTTTCATGTCTTATGTCTTGGCCTCTTGTTTCAGTAAGAAAAGGTAGGACATGGTTTCACATAACATGGGATAACAATTTTACTGATCAGTGAGAGGAAGGATTTCACAAGAACATGAACACACAGAGGGAGAGAAACTGGACATACAAGAAAATGAAGGAGTTAAGAGGTTATGAGTCTGAGACAGATGAAGAATTTAGGAGTCAAGCAGAAACTCCAGACCTTCCTGCGTACTGAATGTCTTGGCTGACACAGGTTTTGATAAAGCAGGATATTATTGCTTTTCTTGTGATTTCTGACCTGCTACCAGGTATTGTCTAACAGTGGACAGTCATCAGAAATCTTGTGGGGTCTTTGTTCCTACCAGAGATTACTACTGACTGTTATTTCCTTAAAATTCCAAACAAATAGCTGAAATGTATTAAACCTCAGACTATCTAGGAAAAAAAAAAAAAAAAAAGGTAAAACCACAATCCTTGAGGGGGTGAGTTTAATAGTTTTCTGTTCTAATGAGCAGCCTAGTCACTCGTCTTTATTAGCCAGAGGCTTCAAAGGATGTGTTCTATAGCTGAAACAATGGTTAGATGAGGTGTCATGGGAGCTCAGTAGAAGGTGAACCTCAGCTCCATATGGTCTGGGTCTTGCCTGAGCCTCCTGGCTGCTTCACAACACCCATGACTCCTCACACAAAGGCTGCCCCCAAGTTACGCTGCATCAGAGTCACCACCACAGTGAGCTGCACAGAGTAACAGAGACACATGTTCAGCTCCTACGTGCTCTCCAGATCTCACTGCAAGGTGCACTTCATCAGCTATTAAGCTGTCGACCTGATGTGCTGCAAAACTATAAAGGATTCTCTCATGTTCTTATCCATAAGAAACAGGCATTTTGCATATTTATTTTTAGGTGTTTTTTGTTTAGAACACACGCAGCCTGAGACACGGTGATGGAAGAGCTTCAAAAGCCAGTCTGATGGTTCCATTAGCTTTTCCTCTGCTGTATATTAAAATACATAGGTCCAAATTTTTGGAGGAATTAGTATAAATTAGAAGTACAGTTTTAAAAGTATTTGGATGGCATTTTTTAAATTGTTATAACATTTAATTGTAGCTATGTTATTAAAAAACAAGTTTCATAAAATGTGAAGTACTTTTAGGGCCATGCAGAGGTTTTGTCTTAGAGTATTAGAAGGAACTCCAACAAAGTACTGCTTCTAGCTCTGGGGATGATCAGTGGGCTGGAACCCCTTCCCTGCAAGGACAGGCTGAGAGAACAGGGGTTGTTCAGACTGGAGAAGAGAAGGCCCCTCGGAGACCTTTTTGGGGCCTTCCAGTGTCTGAAGGGGGCCAAAAAGAAAGCTGGGGAGGGACATTTTACAAGGGATTGTAGTGATAGGACAAGGGGTAATGCTTCAAACTTGAAGAGGGGAGATTTAGATTAGAAATTGGGATTAGAAATTCACTCTGAGGATGGTGAGACACTGAAACAGGTTCCCTAGAGAAGTTGTGATTGCTCTCTCCCTGGAAGTGTTCAGGTGTTGGATGGGGTTCTGAGCAACCTGGTCTAGTGAGAGGTGTCCCTGCCCATGGCAGGGGGGTTTAGAACAAGATGATCTTTAAGGTCCCTTTCAACTCAAACCATTCTATAATTCTATGATAAAAATGCCCATGCAGTTTTAAACATCCACTTAATACTGGCAGGAAATCATGTCAAGGTTTCTTTAGACAGCACAGTGTGAGCTCCTGTATGGAAGATCACGAACCAAAGCAAAACTAAATATTGCTTAAGACACAAGGCCAAGGAAGGAAGGTGTTGAGTCCTTTTGCATCATCTACTGCCATAGACTCTGTTGCAGCAATGCATTAGGAAACTGAAGTGAGAGGTAGGATGAGACATTGCAATATCTCAGCAAAGTGAAATGGGGCTGGTCCAGAGAGATGCACAGAGAGATGAACTTTCAGTTTAGTCTGAGGGAGCAGAATTTCATGTCTCTCACCAATGCTAATGAGACCCATGGCTAAACTGTGGCATACATGGAAAACACAATCCACAATACGTATAATTTTAAACATCATTTGGAAATTTCTGACCTGCATGCAAACTTCCAAGGAGCTGCCACTGCAGATAGACTATCACTGCAATGACGGGTAGCCATGGAGCTCCAGTATTGTGTACATATAATACATTGTTATGCAAACACACATCTACTTTTAAACCTCAGTTTCACAGTCAGTGTGGTTTTAATTTCAAGGCATCAAAAAGTATGCAGAAATAATGTCTCCTGCAAATAGACCTCAATTAAATCTAGAGAGAATTGTCACAAGCTATTCAAACACAGGCAGTCTGAAACCCTGAAACAGAACCATGCTGGTCAGGGAAGGACAGTCACAATGACTGTTGCACTTAAACATGTAACTTTGTACATGGTAAAAATCCTTGTGCTGGTTTAATATTTAAGAAAAGAAAAGATCATTTCAAAGATTAGTAGATTTTTCATCAGAAAATGGGGAAATCCCCACTAAATGCTTTACAGGAGACTCATAAAATGCCCGTTAGGAACAGCACTTGTGCTTTTCTATCTGATCTCAATCTAATTAACCTTGTGAAGCAGGTCCAACAAGTATTTAATCCTGACCCTTTAGCCTGGATTCACAGATTCACTAATCTTCCATATGTCACTGTATGACTAAAAGCACTGCAAAAGCTGTGAAAAACATATTCCCAACCCTCCCCTGGACTGGCCCCCCAGAGACTCACCAGAGACTGGAACTCCTTCCCACCCACAGCGATCCCGTCGGCACCATCGGCAGCAGTTTGATCCGCAGGAGAGATCCAAAGGCTGAGCTGGGCCCCCAGTGCAAATCCAAGCCTGGGGTTAACAGTGCTGAGGAAGAGCAGAGGCAAGACTCAGAGCAGAGGCAAGAGTCTGAGATGGAAAGATTTGCCTTTCCAAAAGTCTCTCACCCAGTCTTTGTGTTAGCAGAAATACCTGGAGCCACAGTCTGAACCCTTGAGTGTCACATGGGTGACAGAGCTAAAAAAGGCAAAGCCATAGGCTTCATTTAAACTGCCCCCCTTTGTTAGTGTTTCCCCCTGAGACTGCCCATATGCCTCTTCCAAATTTTCCTACAGTTTTCCTGGAATTTTAATATCCCTGCTCTCTGGTTTTGTCCTTTTTCCTCTCTTTTATTTTTAGATTCAGTATTTCACAGTGGTCTGCAGAGCCTGCTTGACGCCAGCAAATGTAACAGGATCCCGAGTCCCCGCGAGCCAGGAATTGCAGCCACGATCAGCATGTTGCTGAGAGCACAGCCCTTGGCACCGCTCAAAACCAAAGAGTCTGAATCCTCTATTTATCTTACGGCAGGGCTTGGGAAAGGAGGCAAGGAGAGTTCATCAAAACGTAAAGAATAGCTGGGAAAGGTTAGGGGTAAGTAAATAGAAATCCAAGATGTAAATAGGGCTGATTCTACAACGGATTTGTGTGACCAGACTTCCAAAAGCAAGAACGGGAATTTACAGAAAAAAACAGAGATAGGTCATTCTCTAGTAACCTAGTAACAGCCCAGGCACACACACAGCAGAGTGCCTTCAGAAAGGCCTTCTGTCAGCAAGGTTGACTTTAGTGGAATAAATAAGAATAGGCTGCTTGGCAGCAGGTCACAGCCGACAATAATCTCCCCACAGGTCAGATTTTCCAAGTTAGGGTGGCTCATTTGACACGCAGGGAACTGCAACTACCAGTGCTGGGCGGGATTAACGTGGCCACCGTCTTCCAGCCACGCTTTGGGGAGGTGATGTCAGGTTGTTACCTTGTTCTTTCATGGTATGCAACTAGAATAAATCTGGTCTCTGATTCTACAGAGCTGAATTCCCTTGTTAGAACTCACTTTTAAATTTTCTATCAGTTCCAGCCCTTTCTTCCTGTGGCAGAGAATAAAATGGATTGCCAGTTTATCTGAGAAATTGTTCATCTTAACTGCTCCAGGATCTGCAGCTATGGTAACTAGTGTCTACAATGGCATGTGACAGCTTCATGGAAGAAAAAGCAAGTGCATGGAGGTATTTATTTCCCAAAGGTGACATGATGAGTCAGCAGCAGAGCCCAGTGTTCAGACTGCCCATCCCACACGCTGCTCACTAAACCACTGCTCCTCCTGCAGCCTCCAGGGAGTAAAGTTCATGTAGCTCAGTGGTTAAATGCTCAACTCCTGCCCTTGCACTTCACCTGGTTATTCATCTATACTTTGTCAGGCTTCAGTGTTCGTTGCCAAGAAAGTGAAAATCCAGGAAAAAGAAAGTTCTTCTTACCACAGAACAGCAGAACATTTGGAGAGAAAGAGAGCACTGCTCTGCCAATACATCAAATATATAGTTTGGGTGTAACCCTGGAATAACTTGAAAATTAATTTTTTATAAGTCTCTTCATAAGTAACAAATGCAGAGTAATGAACTGTAGAGGAGATATCTTGAGCAGAGCAACTAAAGTTATCTGACTGTTTTCTTCACTGAATAAAGTTCTGATTGTATTTTTTTTATTACTGGCATATTGAAAACTGGTTTGGGAAAATTATGTAACATTAGCATGTTTTCTTGGCACAGCCAATAGTCAGTATCCATATTTGCTCCACTAATTAAACACCTGGACAGCCAGTCTGAAGCAGCTCTGCCAGCTATGGCATGAGTTATCAACTCCCTTCATTTCTGTCACCAAGAAATATGGAGGAATGGGTCCATGAGAGCAGGACACCCAAGAAGCCTTAAGCTCCCAGCATGTAAATATTTGTGAGGCAGATAGTGAGTCCTGTGCATTAGGGTAAACATCAATTCCTCTGTTTTATTCTCAAATGTGAGCATATTTTATTCAAACCCTAATATGAGTGCTGTGTAGCTGCCACTAATAAACAGTTTCTTTTCAACTAATCTCTAAAGAAAGATTACTTCCTACATACCCTGACAAGTTTCTTGCAGGCACGTTATTCTTTTTACTTCATTGACTTATTCCTCCTGTCTTTGGACATTGCAGAAAAAGTCCATCTCAGAATCTGTATGGTGGAGAAGGTGGATTTTCAAACCAGTGATACAGAGATAATTGTGGAAGGCAGAGATAAATTAAGTTCAAATCCAAAGGTTTTTAGTCAGTTCTGTAACTTCAAAGACAGCAACTGTAGTGATGTTTTTGTGAGAGATGACACAGTCTAACTTACAGTATCTAAATCTGGGGTCTTTATGGAAAGAAGTGGGCTCTCATTTTTTCATTTCAGTTACTTTCTGGAAGATCTTGTCTCTCAGAGTACAGAGTGTGCTGGGATTAGCAGAGCCAAACCATTTTACATTCATTCCTTCAATGTGAGGACTGTGCTGCAGACTGAAGAGGATGTGATCTCCTCTCAGGCTTCACTGGGAGAGAAAATGATGTGTCTGTCAAGTGTTAACCAGACTTAGCTCTGCGAGCTAGAGCACTGTGTTGTGCTCAATACATGGTTTTCATTGACACATTTTTTAGATGCAGTTCCAAATCATAGCCATCAGCTGAAAAGCTTAAATACCCACTTCTGTAAGTATTTCCTTCAATTAGGGAAATAATACTCCTCACTTCATACGTGCCATCATCTGAACTTACCAACAGACTGCACATTCATTTGTACTTCCTTTGACCTAATGGTTCCTCTGCAGGGAAATTGTTTGAATTAGCTGTAACAGGTTCAGTGATGAAAAAACATTACATATGCAAAGAATCTTTTCAAAGATCTGCATTTCCTAGCAATACCATTCTGTTACTGACTTGACCTCCCTTCCTGAGTGTTGTTACAGTACTTTTACTTGGTTTCTTTTACACTATTTTGGTGTACAGTTTTGGTTGCATATCCAGATAAGAAATCCAAGCCCAGAGGAGACAAATGCTTTCAAAATAGCAGGAACACAGACCTGTCCAGGGTGGAAGAGCAGATGCCTGGATGGCTGTAGCAAATAAGAATCTTGTCTACAGTTGAATATGTCACTACTACTATGAGAAAATACATTATTCCAAATAAATTCATTTTAGATTATACAATTTATTAGTTTGATGTTGTTTTTTGGTGTGGGTTTTTTTCAGAACAAAAGCAGGCTGTCCTATCTGGTCCCTGTTTACACCACTTTTGTCTTCTGATGGACTTAACTAAATTGACTAAAATATGCCTTATGCCCTCATTCTTGTGGGTTAATACTCAACAAAGTTAAAAGCTAAGTAACATTAACAACACCCTGGATTTCTTTTAGATAAATTACTGTACGTGGCCACTTTGATATTCTAAGATGATGCAATAGTTAACATTTTGTTTGCCTTTCTTACTCAAGCTCTCAACACCCTTGCAATCCAAGTAATATATATTGGCTTGTAGATGGAGACACTGAAAATCAGGAACAAAATATGAGCAGGGGAGTGAACTCCCATATGACTATTACATCATTTAGAAATATCACCAGCCCCTCTCTTTCCTAGAAAAGCCACATCATATTACTAAATAGCAAACTAGATTTTTTTGTACATCTGGGACAGGGCTGAGTCTAAAAATAATAGGCTAAGACAAAGCAGAAAAAGTATAATTTTGGAGAGAAAGAACACTTTCATTTTGTTTTCCATATAAAACTCATGACCAGAATAATTCTGATGATTCTGTTAATTCTGAGTGAGCTAGGGTGTCATGAGTTCACCCATGGATGCAGCAGGAAACACAAAATTGTTTGGCTTAATAAAGGCCCTAATAGAGATTCAGCATCTCAGACGGGACAGAACCAGTGTGAAGATGCCAGAGTCCTCCAAGGCAGCAGTTACAACTAAGTTAAGTAATGGGTTTCTGGGAGTGAATTTTGATTTAGTCTTAGACCTCCACCACTGTGTAACCATTCTCTGTGATGCCATTTGTAATATAATTAAAGAATATAGTATTGGTTGTTATACTATTAAAGTGACCAAAATACCATCCCAACTTCATGGAGCAGCAGTAAAGTTGGATAGATAATGAGGATCTTGAAAAATATGTACTTGCTGTGTATGTATGGTAGATGTAAAATATTACCATTACAAGGTAAGCAGAAGTTTATTAAAGAAAGTGTTGCCTAAAGACTCACATACATACTTAGATCAGTGCAGGAGTTCAACTGCAATGTTTGGAGCAAGGTCTTTAGACTTGTACAGCTGTTCATTCTTGCTTATCCTATGCAATAGGCATACGTAGGAAAAGCAACCATAAAGCATATTTACCTTCATGATACAGGTCAAGAGCCAGAACAAAGACACTCCTCGGTGCTGATAATGCCTGCTTTGTGGTTGAAACTGGATCCTTGATGTTCAGTGCCTTGTTTTATGTGGTGGGATGGGAGGAGCCCCTGGCTCCATGTTCCCCTGTTATCAGCTGGAAGCAAGGGCTTGAGTTTCTCTCCCAGTGGAGACTGACTCCTGATGGGGCTCTCTCTAATCTGCACAGAGGGCTAAAAAAGCTGCTCAAGTCAGTTTGCTTTGTGAGGGCATCTGAATTCAGTGTCCTAATTTTAGGAAGAAGTTAAAAAAACCCAAGTTTTTTTTAAAAAACAAACACCTTTTTGGTTCTTACATACAGATGTAAAACAAGTAAACATATATATACACCACATTATTTGCAAACCAAACAGAACTGTGCAAATGTATTAGTCAGTGAAACTCAGTAGATATAAATTTGGCTAATCCACCTAGTTTCCCTCTCTAGAAAGAAAGTGAGATTATGGAAACTCTACTCCAAATTAAAATAGCAGTTAAATTTCAGATCTAATCATTTAACTACTTAGTAACAACAAGAACTTTATTGTTTTGGAATAATGTATTCTAACTATACATACACAGACAGGCTCTCATTTGCATAATGAGACAATCAGGGCCACCAATGTGCTTCTTGCACAGAACTGGATATAAAGCCACAGACTATTTTTTTAGCATTACTTTAATGAGGTTCTGTTTCTGGCCCATTACTTTCCTTAAAGATACAAGAAGGTGGGAATCGAAACCTTTCATTGATAGGAAATTTTAGGATGAGTAGGCTGGGCCACCACTGCAAGAGGAGCATCCAGATGAGACAAGGAACCTTTTGTAGCTTTTTAGTTCAGATGACCAACATTCTGAGCTTTTTTTAGTAATTTCTTGGTATTTACCACACAAAAAGTAGATGGTCCTGGAAAATAATAGAAGAAATAGAAATTAGAGTGATATTTCTCTAAGCTTGGAGAAGAACAGAGCAGAAAAACAACTTGTGATCTGAAAAGTCTCTGATCATTTAGATTGGTTAGAATATTGGTGTCAGATCGGTAACTGTAATGTCTTCTGGCCTGACCCAATCCCTCTGCAGGGTTTCAGTTAAGTCACCTCAAATCATTCCTGAAGTTCTTCAGATGGAAGAGGAGGAACCCTGCTTGAATTCAACCTCTCTGGGGAACAAGCAGACTTGTCAGTTCAAGGAAAATGTGTTTATAAAATGAACAAAAGACAGCTGGGTTGAAGCAGCCCTCCCCAATGTCACTTTCAGAGTCACTTTTAAGCTCAGAAAGGCACTGGAGCTGAGCCTGTCACCCGCTTTCCCGTCTGTTTGCTGTACTCAGGAAAGAGGGGAGTTGTTATTCCTCACTCTCTTTCTCAGACCGGGGTGTACCTTTTCCAAAGACCCGATGGAAAATGCCCAATGCAAACCCAGATGGCTCCTCTGGAAAGCTGTCAGCTCTGTAGCTATTGTTCCCAGAGCCCTGGTTATCTGACACTGCATTCCAGGGAGGTGAAGCGAATGTCAGTGCTTTTAAAGGCACAGGTACCTGGAGCACTGATGAAGATGGAGCCTGCCCTTCTGAGGTAGGTATGTGAGGTCTTTGGCTAAGTCATTACATGACTCATTATATTGCCTAAATTATTTTGGCGATTTCAGACTGGGTCTAAATTCCAAATGACACCTACCCCTACAGCTTTCTATATAAACATAACTGGGCTCGTGCATATATGGTAAAACATGATGACCTTAGCTGGAGAAAAGGAGGATCAGGGACCTTCTCACTCTCAACAGTTCCCTGGAAGGAAGTTGGAGACAGGTGGGTTGGTCCCTTCTCCCATGGAACAAACAATAGGACAAGAGGAAACATCCTCAAGTTGCACCAGGGGAGGTTTAGGTTGGACATGAGGAACAATTTCTTCCCCGCAGTGGTTGTCAAGGTCTGGCCCAGGCTGTCCAGGGCAGTGGTGGAGTCCCCATCCCTGGAGGGGTTTCAAAGACATGGAGATGTGGTGCTGAGGGCCATGGCTTAGTGGTGACCTGGCAGTGTTGGGTTAATGGTTGGACTCGATAAGATCTTTTCCAGACTAAATGATTCTATCTGCTTTGCATAATTTTCTGCTCCTCAGCCAGCCTGTGTATCGAGGCCAGAGGCACGCTGCTGACTCAGGCCCAGCATCTCCCACACTTTGTAGGAGTTCTGTGTCTTCAGCCAAGTATCCAGACACAGGGCAATTCATTGGTGAAAAAGGCACTGCAAAGTACTGGGGAAAACTATCAAGCCAAAAGTGAAATTTTAACTTTAGTTCAGTAATAAATTGGAAAACTAACTTAGAGGTTTTATTGTATTTCTGATTCTTCCACATTTTATAACCCATGTACTTTATGGTATATGTAAAGAGCAAGTAAGAGTAATATTCGAGGTTGACCTTGCAAAGGTCCATGCAAGACCTGTAGTACATCACTCATTTGTGTGTGCTCAGCCTGTTTGCTTTAGGGGGCATTCATACTTATTCCATACATCCTTCTTCACAATGACAGAGATACTCAGACAGGAGAGCTTTTGCACCATCTTGAGGAATGAGCTATTTGGTTTATAGCTCCAGATTCTCTTTTGTGCAGGTAAGCTCAGTGCAGGAGTGCTGGCTGGGTAGAGTCTCTGTGGCACATTTGCACACATCCCAGTAAAGCTACGAGGGCCTCTGAAGAGAATGTCTCCCAAACTTTAACCTGTCAGGGCTATCAAGAGTCACTGAAAGCTGATTCTCCTCAGTCCAAATACACTTGTGAAAAGATGGATGAAGCTGATTAGATATTTTTAGAAACCAGAGAAGAACATTTCTTAATCACAAAATTAAAGGCCTCTTTCCTTCCTACTATCACTTTTGAAAAAATCACAGCTGAAAACTCATTTCACTTGTTCTTTCAAACATGAAAGTTGGCCTTTGATCTAGAACTCAGCATGGAGAGCTTTGACCCAAGAGGAATGTATTTATTAAATCTAGAAACAATAGAAGCAAGAGTGTTAAACTGACTACTAATACTATGCTTTAAAAGGCTACTGCCTGAGCTTGCTAAGGCTGTGTAAAAAGCTTCAACTTGTGCATAAAGTATAAAATATTGTGTTCACTGGGGCTATTTCTTCTGTGCAGTTCCTCCCAGAATCATGAGCTAGGTATTCTAATTGTTTTCATAGAATGGTAGGGGTTTGAAGGGACCTCTGGAGATCATCAAGTCCATTCCAATGCCTAAAGTCAGGAGATCTATACCTTTGTCATCATCCTATAAAGACACAACTGTGGTGGCTGCAGCACAGCCAAATATTTTTTCATGCATTTCCAGATGAGTTAAAAATGAAACAACCACCACAGCAATCTCAGGACAACCAACTGCACAGGCCCAGAGCTATGCAATGCAGACACGAGCCAGTTTGCACCAGCTGGTTGAGGCACTTGGACTCTTTTCCTGGTACAGTACGTAAAGGCAGGATCTCCACCAGCTAGAAGTGATCTGTCAGAACGTGTCAAAGTTTCTGCACTACCATCACAGCCATTCCTGTCTTCCTGCTGAGAGTGCAGAGCAGTACTGTCAGGAACCGGGTTCAGAAAGATTTTATGTTGTTCAGTTTTACAGTCCCATGTGAAACTTGGTCTCAGTCTTGGAACCATGTTCATGGTGTTAGACCATTTTTTACTGATTGCCTGGTCTGATGGGATTCATGTCCTTGACCCGTGCAGTCTGAATGTACAAAGAGCCAGAAAAATCAGTAACAGACTCCCTGAAACAACAGGCTTGCTGAAGCTGTGGTCTCTGTTCTCCAAACTAAATCTGCTGCCTCCCTTACTCCTAATGGTTACACAGAATGTCATAAATGGTCACCAAGTGTAATGCAGTGCTGCACAGAACAAGATAAAATTTAACTGACTTGTAAAGCTGTAGTAGTTTAGCTTCAGAATTTCCGTGGAAATATTTTTTGGCTAAGGACTTTATATCTTGTTTTGAAAGAGGAGGTTGCTCGTGGTGGGGTCGGAGCCTTAACAAAATGAGCCTGCTAAGCCCATGGTGCTGACCTCCAGCTACCTCCTCACAAAGTTCCCACTGCTGGGCAGTAGTCATTGCATTTCCCAGCCACAACCAAGTGACTCTGGGCAGATAATTGTAGTTCTGCTGAACATACTTTCCCTAATGGAACAGGAGGAATGATGTGAGCATATGGACACAGCATATGGGGCATGAGAACACTGCACAGCCAGCTGTGATTCATGAGTTAGCCCATGAAAACTGAGGGAGCCTCTCTGAAGTGAGCTGGGTGGCACAGACTCAATGAAAGTAGCATAGGTAGCTACCCAGAATCTCTTCAGCTTCATTCTTACTTTGCCTGTTAGCCCTGATAAACAGTAAAATGTCTTCAACAGCTAAACTGGGCACACTGGCCTACTTGCATTTACGTAGATTTGGGGGTAACGGCTTCATATTATTCTTTGTTGTTTCATAAAGTTTGAAGCCTATCTCTGGTAAAGTGCTTAGCAGTGAATGAATATTTTAATGCTCAGAATAAGCATCAGAAATCAGAAATAGCAACTGAAAAAGACCTTCCAATCACAAGGATCCAATATGGATAAACTTGACTTTTTTTTGGAGAGTTGTTGCTGTGACAGAGAAACATCTGTGTAAGTGCAGATGACTTGAATGAGGCTGTGCAACCAGTAATAGATTGCTTTCTACTAATTGCAATGCTATAATAAACCTAAAATAAAAATGTTCCTGTTTTCTTGTCCAACAAAAGATAAAAGATGCTGTACTGACAGTCAGTACCACTCAGCACACTCACATTCCTACCAAGATTATTTTTATAGATGTTTCTGTGATTCCTGGTGAACAGACTATTTAGGCTTCTCTCCCTTGGGAAGTTTGCACAAGGCTTTAATTTCTGTTGAAGAGAGAAGAAGTCCGTCTGGGATCTTGCATCATGTTCTCATTGTTGCCATATTTCCTTTTCTATGCACATCAGCAGCAGTTTGAAAATAAAGTGTCCACAGCTTGCATGGAGAAAGCTGCATTGTACATCCAGACTTGTTGTACTTTGACTGTACACTCTGGTCCCTTGAGGCAGGCTGCTGTAGTAATGGTGTGAGCTGATAACCCCAGTCCCAGCACATCAGATATGAGATGCAGCAGAGGCGCATGATCAAATGAATGGGGACTACATGTTCTCCAGAGCATATGATGCATCATTTTGGAGATTGTATTCATTATCTGACTAAGAATCATAGAAACCCGGCGTCATTTGGGCTGGAAGAGACCTTTAAGATCATTGAGCCCAACCATTAACCCAGCACTGCCAGGTCACCACTAAACCATGGCCCTCAGCACCACATCTCCATGGCTTTGAAACCCCTCCAGGGATGGGGACTCCACCACTGCCCTGGACAGCCTGGGCCAGACCTTGACAACCACTGCGGGGAAGAAATTGTTCCTCATGTCCAACCTAAACCTCCCCTGGTGCAACTTGAGGATGTTTCCTCTCATCCTAGTGTTTGTTCCTTGGGATAAGAGACCAACCCCACCTGGCTCCAACCTCCTTTCATGGAGTTGTTGAGAGTGAGAAGGTCTCCCCTGAGCCTCCTTTTCTCCAGGCTGAACAACCCCAGGTCCCTCAGCTGCTCCTCACAAGACTTGTGCTCTAGATGCTTCACCAGATTCTTCTGCCCTTCTCTAGACATGCTCCAGCCCCATCTTGTCCTTCTTGAAATGAGAGGCTCAAAACTGTACCCAAAATTTGAGGGGTGGCCTCTCCAGTGCCCAGTACAGAGGGATGATCCCTGCCCTAGTTCTGCTGGCCACACTAAGTGCAGATACATGTCAGGATACTGGTGACCTTCTGAGCCACCTGGGCACAGAGCTGCTTAAAACATGCGCTCACAGAATCACAGAATCACAGAATGTTAGGGGTTGGAAGGGACCTAGAAGATCATCTAGTCCAACCCCCCTGTCAGAGCAG
>JAOEGS010022587.1:37752-48545 GCA_025447755.1 Corythornis vintsioides | reverse complement strand
AGAATGTATATATATTCTTTTAGAACATTGATAAATCCTGGAACTCTTTGCACCTTCCTCATTACAGTAGTGAAAGAAGAAAGGTGAAACATGGGAAATCAAGTCAAAATTATAATAGCACAAATGAGACATGTCCTTTTAGACTGTGTAAATAAAACTCCTAAGTTTCCAGTAATACTGGTGGCTACTACAAACATACTCTGAATAAACTCTCTGCTTGGGCAGGACCTAAACTGCCAGTTCCTGAGGGAAGTACCACTCTATGTCTACCCTGGTGTGAGCCTTTTCTCCTAAGCATTTGCTATTGAGCAGTAACAGCAGCACATCCTAGTCTGGATAGACAGATGGTGTGAACCAATATTACCTATTGGTGTGATTTTATCATCTTATTACAACTTATGCCTGTTAATTCTGTGTTTTAGTTATGTACAATATGCTCTGTATTAGGGAAAATGGGAGAGTTAGATCTAATGGGTTGTGAAGAGCAGTGAAATTGAACCACATTTTTTGTTTTCACTGTCTTTTTAAATCAGAGACTAATTAAATTTTATAGAGAAATTAAAATAGAAAATAGCTTTGCTTAACTCTGAGAAAGCTATAAATAAATGTGTATCAAAATCCATATCAATGTATGATGCTAGATGTATATATTCACACACAGAATGCTGGCATGAATACAAGGGTTATCTTAATAGTCATTCAGGACTTCATTTGAGCAGGAGTTTGGCCAGAAACCTATACAAAAGACTGAGACAGTGCCAAAAGCTCTCCAGCTTTCACTGCTTGGCCAGAGACAGGCAGAAGGACATTACCCTAATGAGTCATCTGACAAAAAGACAGCAGTGGATGGTAACCTTTATCAGGCTTTGAATTCAAAATAAAGAGAGGAAACAGAAAACAGACTGTCTCAAACAGCCTTCATCTAATATTTTTCTTTATTACATAAATCCAAGTATAGTATATGACAGCAGCAGCAGCAGAAGTAGTAAAAAAATTTGAGATAAAAAGGAGTAAAACATCAGCCTGATTCTGAAGTACTTGTGCACTTCATGTTCATTCCTTGCTTAAACGCCCTCAGGTGAGAATTTCACCTAACAAGCTGAGTAAAGTCTGAATTTCTTGCACCAAAGGTTGTTTTACAATTATTACCATCAAACCATGTTTACCATTCCTTAAGTAAAATGAAAAGAGATGTTAAAAACAGATAGCAGAAAATTCCCATATTTTCTTTCACCAATTCCCAATGCCACAAGCACTGACTTTTGTATTTTTTTTTCTTTTTAAATCCTGAAGAATCTCTGCAAATAACCATGTACCTGGGCTTTGTTAACCCCAGCATCACGCTGTAACCTATATATATATTTATAGATCTATACTTACCACAAATGCATATTTCCCAATCACTGCAATTACTGAACGAAATAGAATTTTTCTCCTTAAAGTGTGGCCATGACACACAACAGGTTCATTGTTGGAGCCATCCCAGCAGTCAATTTCTAGGCAACGACATCCTTTTAAGAGAGCACTTCAAAAGAGCAAGAGAAACAATTTTGCAGTTAAAAGAGAGCTATTGCATTTTTTTTTTATACCAGTCACTGTATTTTTACTTACAAGCACTTTGAATAATTACTAAATGTTCTACTTTTTCATGACAAAAGAAAAGAAATCCTTTAGAATTAGACAGATCCAAGACAGAGCTATATTTTTTGTTATTGTAGACATATCAGATAATAAACTTTATTAAAACATTGAGGAGTAAAGTGGATTATCTGAATAACTCATTAATACACTAAAAACAAGGATCAAACATTTAAAGAATTTTGAAACAGTGACAAATGATTGCTTAAAATAGAGAAGAAATCTTTGAAAGGGCTTTTTTTGTTACTATTCCAGGATTTGCCTGCAAGTTGGAGAATCACTGTACTTAATAATAGCACCACATGAAATCAAGTTGTGCTTGATCTTTACATATATGTATATACTTAAAGGTCTTAGGTTTTTAATATTTGGCTTGAAACTAATGGAAACATTTCTTACACAAACAGTAGATGAAAAGGAAGGGCTGGTGTGAGTGGTATATCCTCTTTGCAATTACTTTAAGCCATGCAGTGTCATATCATTTTAAATACTGTTACAAATTAAAAGGGAAAACAAGTCACTGTTGTTTCTGATGGTTGCAAGACATTCTAGCATATCTAGAATGACCAAAACAGAAAAGTGCAGACAGATTAGTGAAAACAGTTGGAACCCTCACATAGGACAAAGTAATAGGAATATTAGACACCTGTCTTCCACATTCTTCATACATGATGGTCCCCTCTGTATTGCCTTGATTACACAAACCATTTTCTCCTTCACTGATCATTTCTTCTAAATAAGGCTTAATAAATCATTTCTTCTTGGCAATAAGGCATCCTGGTTTCATTCTGCTCCTGAAGTCATATGCTGCACACTGAAGGACAAAGTTTCTGCAGCATAAACTGATCACAGCTATCTTTGACATCCTCCACTGCACTGTGCCCTTATGTCCTGTGCATTGATCAAATGAGGGTTTGCCCAGGAATTGCATGCCATGTTCAGACTGAAAACTGATTTCATCATATACTGTGCAGCATTCTATAGACTTCATTTGCCATGAGGTGGATTTTTTGAGATGTAAGTGGAAAAAAATATTGTTTCCAGACTATGAACAGATGGTTTGGCAAAATACATTTAAAAGCATACACTGAAAATAAAATACCACTCTTCCATTATCTGTGATAGCTTTGCAGCTTATTACCAAGGAGGATTATATATGACTTAGTATTCATTTAAAAAAACCCAAACAAACCAGTTTTAAATAGTAATGAGACAGTATTTAAATACCTGGTATATCCCCATAAATCACTGGGTCCTATGAGTTGGTCAGATATCAAGTTGTGAGCTGATGAAATGAAGTAGTCACATAAGGGTTGGGTCATGTCTTGATAGATGCTCCTGTGTTCATTTTGAAATATCAAACATTCTTCTGAGTTCATGTATCTTATGAATCCTTCAAATGACATCTGCCTTCTTCTCCTCACTGAACAAAAAAACCAAAAAGGTTTTCTGGTGTAAAGCTAAACTGATGGTTACATCTCTGCAATCAGCATATTTCTAATAGCCAGTTCTGAACATTGCTAAGGGTTACACAGAGTAACATTTTCCTTCCATCAAAATTATGAGAGGAACTAATTGTGTTCCTAATTGTCAGTCAGATTTTTCAGTAGTCCTAACTATATATAAAGGAAAATATTTGTCGTTTTAGTTTTGGAAAGTAACATGCCAGTTAATGCACAAAGAGAATCTTTCCTCTGTAGAAAGAACAGAAATTGTTCAACAGAAAAAAAAATATCAGCAAAACTGTCAGAATAATCTTGCAGAAATTATTAATCTAAAACACCAAATATTTTCCTCAGTGGTGGAATTGTCCAAATAAATACTGATGAAATAATGTTTAATTTAGAAGTATTTGAAATAAAAATAACATCCCAACAAAATAAATGACTGTCCACAAAGATGAACTGCAAATCAAGCTTATTATATTATTGCATCTATAACAAAATGTGCTAATTGCCTCCACAGCAGTGATAGTCATTCCATTTGTTTTGGTTTTAATGATTTAATGACAAACAGATCCAATATACTGCCAACTTCTGCTCCAATGTCAGGCTTCGAATGTAGTAATTTTGCATATAATATAATCTCAGAAGTCATCTTTGCTTCAAAACATGACCTAGTTTTAATTAGTCAGGGATTTTGCCCAGTTCTGGGTCCAAAAGGTTATTGTCACAATCACATGCTAGTGATAATTAAGCAGTAGGTAACACAAGATTTGCTTTCTTATTTATCTTGGAACATCTTTGGAAGTATTTTTCTTTCTTTATGAAAAGAAGAAAAAAAAATCTAAGCTTTCATAATATTTGCTGCCATTGTCTTAGTTGATATTTTAAAGTCATAAATGAAATCTATATGAATATGACTACTTTGGTAACTTTGGGTTACAATGTCTATTGGGATAAAAATTTCTCTGCTGCAAATGCAGGTTCTCCCTCTTCTCTCTCACATGCAAGAAACAAGCTTAAGAGAATGTATATCCTAGGAATAAAATGCAGTTTTTGTTGGGGTTTTTTTTCTGTTTTACTAATACATTCTGGATTAGTCAAATTGTTCATCAGACAGCTGCACCAAGCTTATATTGTTATTTACTAAGCAAGCAAATTTTACAAGACAGGACTGTATTTTTGGCTTGGCTTTGTTCTGTCTAGCAGGAAAATGCAGAGACAGGAGCAGTGTCTTTACACTGTAAGTAATAGTGAGATGCACCTTCTTAAATTCATTGTGCCTCTAATCCCATGTATATAAATACTGAATAATGACCAATATATTTTATAATTTGCTATATACAAAAAAAAAAGAAGAAGAAATGCATTTAATTGGCCTGTTGTCTTTAGTCTTATTTGATGACTTGAGACTTCTATTCAAAATCAATAGTAAAATGAAGAGATAATTAAATGTTTGTGTAGAAGAAAATTGACATTTGGATGTTAGTAAGACAACTGTCAGGTGTGAATCACATATTCACCACTTTTATGATCCATTCCATCAAATGGTTCCTTCAGCCAAAAATTTAGCAGCTCACACACACACACAAATCTGGTAAAATGCAGCATTTTGCTACTAGACAAATTATACAATAAAAATGGAAGAATAATGAATTCCATACTGTTCCTGGGCTAGCTGCAGTACCCTCAGAGAGTTAATTCAGAGTTATCTGGCACTGAAAAGTCTACTGCAAAAAAAAAAATGCCAGGGAGGCACTAAATGTTGTCTAGAAAATCTAGTCACTGTTTTTATCTTAATCTTCACATCCTAGTGCTATCAAGTTTATCAGCTAATGGTTGTTACTACTAGCAAACTGGTCAATCAAGTGTCAGAATCTGCCCTTTCCCCTTCTGTAATACACAGGCCAAGGATGGCAGATGAGTCCAACAGATCATCCTGCTGAAGATTATTCTATATCCCATTCAGGATGACAGCTACACAAGATGGTCTAGGACAGCACTGTATGGATCAGCTCTCATGTCAATCATAACTGGAACTTTCCAGTAAGTCTGTCTGAGTGGGAGTATTAACTCACTCAAAGGAGCAGGAATATACAGCTATTATTTCTTTCAGTAAGATGAGTTGTAATTACATTTTTGTCACAATTGAAGAAACAAAGAATGTGGCTCAATATCTGAAATTTAAACCAGACAATAAATAATAAGTATAGAAACTTTAGTTGATGGAGACAGGTTTTTTTAATAGGGCCTGTTATTGTGATAGGATAAGAGATAATGGTTTCAAACTAAACCAGTCAATAAATGAGGGTGGTGAAACACTAGAGCAGGTTGCCCAGATATGTGGTAGATGCCCCATCCCTGGAAACATTCAGTATCAGGCTGAACATGGCTCTGAGCAACTTCATCTATTTGAAGATGCCCCTGCTGATTGCAGGGGTTTGGACTAGGTGACCTCAAATGTCCTTTCCAACCCAAAATTGCTATGAGTCTATCATTCCACTCAGGGAACTACAGGTTCACCAGCCTCACTTTCATCCCTGGGAAAATCATGGCGCAAGAACTCTCTTCTAGGCACGTGAAGAAGTCTATGAATCTCTGTCCTTAGGGATTCCCAAGTTTCGACTGAAAAAAACCAAAAGTCTTGAGAAACTAAGTCTGAATTCCACCTTGCCATGGGCAGAATGCTGGAGCAGCTGCCCTCCTGAGGGTCCTTTCCAGCTGAACAGTTCCATGATTCTCTGATAGTGTTTAGTGACCTACTCTTAGAAGCTGATCAGGCAACAAAACAGAAATGGCATTTTGGCTTTGCAGAACATGGCTAATTAACCATAGAGTTAATGGCAGCATTAACATAGGTAATGAGATCAGCAGACACATAATGGAGCAGATGAATAACCAGCCTTCATGCCTACTGAGGAGGCTGAAGATGCACCACATTTGCCAGACTGCTTCCCTGCATCCCTGGTATCAATCACAGCCAGCTGAAGGCAGAGTGTCACTGTCTAAGGGTTCAGGCTTTCTCAGGAAAGAAAAAGAGGTTTCACCTCAGTAGCTCTAACCTGAGACATTGGGAAATCTGTGTTCCATTTGTAAGATTAACTTTACACCAAAAGCTCTACTCTATCAACAAAGCTGCAACAATTGATGTGACCCCCAAGTGGGATTAGAATCACCTTGGTTGTAAAATGTGTTTTGAAGGACAATGGGTTTAACTGAATTTATTTTCACTTTATTATGATTGTGAACCACAGTACTATTTAAATCAAACTAAATTACATGACATTAAATGTTCTCCTCAGTCTTCAGATCTTAATATTCATTTTTTAAAATAAAATTAATCCATTACTGATTTATTTTCTCTTAAAAAAATCTGCTGAATTGAGTAGCAGCTAACAAAACATATTTTTTTTTAATCTCTGTAATCCAACATTTATATTCCTCTAATCATTTAAGCAAAATGATTTTTGAACACTAAGGTAAACAAAAAAAATTAGTCTGGCTTCCCAATAATGGTGATTCACATGTTTCAGTGGACATTAAAAAGATTTAGTGCAATTCATATGAAGAATTTAATTTGTTTGAAGCAATCTATATGTACATTTTGGATTAGTCTGTTGCAACAAGGAGTAAGAATGATGGATCTGGTAAGTAATGTGCTATGCTATCACTGAGCAATATGCTGTGTAAATTCATTCTGCTTTATGAATGGTTTCTTCTATTATTATAGTCCCATTGTTTAAGGTCTGCACTTTTAAATACTCAGCATTTTGTACAAGTGATATATAACACACATCATTATAACTGCTTATATTAGTTTTCTTCTAAAAGTTTAGTTAGATGAGGATTCAAAATAGAAACAGAGCAAGTGACAGAAGCACAAAAAATCACAGAATCACAGATGTCAGGGGTTGGAAGGGAGCTAGAAGATCATCTAGTCCAACCCCCCTGCCAGAGCAGGGGCACCTAAACTATGAGCTAGCAATCAAATAATCAAACCATCTCTACCTTCTTCAACGGGTTCATACTTGAGAATGATTTCAAAGGCAGTTTCTTCAGTAGCATCAGCCTCATACTGTTCATTTCTGAGGAACTGAGCCAGATGGTGGTCAGGCAGAATTGTGCCGTTGGAAGAGAACGTGTGGAAAAGTTCACGAAGTTCTGCTCTGTGTGCAAGTGTTTTGTAAATCTCCCTGAAATCTTCTATGTCTATTCTACTTTCCTTGTGCTTCTCAGTGGTTTTCTGAAAACAAAAACATAACAAATGTAAACCAGTCAATATAAAGATATTCCATGATACAAAGATAGGCACAAAACTATTGTTACTACGTGTAAGAGAGATAAAGAAAACCCCAGGACACAGTGACTGCAATGCATTTGCAAATTATATTCTTATTTTATACACATTAAAATGGCCATATGACATAGTCTAAGTAATAATAATAAACTTCTATATAGCACATATTCAATAATAACAAACCTCTAAATGCTATACAGTGGGATAAATCTGCAGCATGAAAATTAAGTAGAAAATATATTTAATATACCTCTCTTTAATTTAATTTAAACCATGTTGTTAAATAAAAATTTAATCTAAACCATGTTGTAAATGCCCTCAGTTAAATTTACATACAGCATACAGCAATCTAAAAAATTAAACAAGGATGACCAAATTATGAGATCCAAGACATCATACAGCAAATAAGAAACACTATTAAAGTTTGGAGACATACTTTATAATAACCTATGACATCATGTTCCATTCTTATCAAGACAGAATGTTTAACTCTGATTAATTCTTCACACTTTCAGAATTCTTAAACTGTAAACTTATTTTATAGAGCTTACAAAATGTTAGCACTCTAATTAATTTCAGTTATTCAGTATGAAAGTCACTCGAAAAATCAAAAGGGCAAATGAAATTGAGTAGAATAATGCTTTTTTTACTATTTCTGCCATTTATATTTTTCTCATGTCTAACAACTTTATTTGTCCTTTTAAAATTTTCTACATGAAATATACAATTGTGCAGATGAAATATAGATGTTTCTAACATTTCAACTTAATTAAAAGTTACCAATTTGGAAATGTACTGACAAAACTGCTCACAAAAATAAGAAATAAATGGCAATTCATTGCATTATTAATTATCATTAAATATGATCAAAAATTCATAGCTGCTGGCTTTAATTACTATTATTTAATTACTATTACGTTAGAGTAGTTGTGAAAATATACCATAAAAAATAAAAGCTTTATGATACATTACTAGCTTCTCAAAATGCAGTATATTTCATGAGGAGTTCTAGCCAAAAATTTTAGAAATAATTATTTCAGCATTTGCTTTGAGCCTGTGAAGCAGAACTGTAATTATAATTTTTAACAGAAAACAGCAGCAAGAATATCATTCAATATAAATGCCAATAATGAACATTTCATGACTGCTTGATAAATCCCATATCTAAGGTTGATATACTCAATCTAACTTCTAACACCTTTTAAGAAATCTGCAAATTTACCCATAATTGTTAATTACAAAACAGAAAATACCAACTCATCTTGGAATGAAACAGTTTGTCAGTGCTCGGGACACATTCAGCTATTGTCAGAAAGTAAAGCTGGGTGAAAATTACATTTTTAATCTTAGTTATCTCTTGATGAAAACCAGGTAATAATACCACACAGGAGAGCTTTTTAAACTGCCAGAGCAGGGGCACCCAGACCAGATCACCCAGGAACACACCCAGGTGGGTTTGGAATGTCTCCAGAGGGGGAGACTCCTTGAAGGGGGGTAGACCCTCTGATTGCCTAAAAGGCCAACAGGCACAGTTATCTCCCCTTCCTCCTTCATATCTAGTTTAAAGTCCTGTCAAGGAGCCCTGCTAACTCCTGCCCCAAAATCCTTTTTCCCCCTGTGAGACAAGTTCATCCCTCCTGCCACCAGCATCCCAGGTGTCTCGTATAGCAGCCCAAGATCAAAAATCCCACAGCCTGCTAGTGACACCAGTCCTGGAGCCATGAGCTGGCCTGTTACCTTTTCCTGTTGGTTTCCTCATTCACAGTTGCCATGAAGGGATAGAGGAGAACACAACTTGTGTTCCAAAAGTCTCACCTCAAAAACATGTTTTAGATGTGCATGATTGAAAGGTATTTTCAGGTTTTGTAGCAGCTTCATAGTGCTCCTTATATCAATCTTCCCAAGCCTGAATTCATCGTAAATGATGGACAAAAACCATGTGCACAAGCTCTGGTTAAGGAAATTTCTAGCCTATGTAATTGCCCATCCTTTTAATAGTGGGGGGAGTGGGAGAATTTTTTCTTTTTTAAACCTAAAAAGTTTACATTTTGCTTTTCTCATTCTCTAGAACATCTTTGTCTTCTGATTTTTAAGAATTCATCAGGCTCTGAGACACACAGGGATATATTTCTGCTCTGTGCCCAGAGACTCTGAGGGCAAAGGTGAGAAAAAGAGCCAGAGAAAGAGAAAGAAAAGCTAAGGGTGGACAAAGTGAGAGGAGGCCAAGTGCAGTTCATTCAGCAGCTGTAGTGAATGGTGGGAAGAAAATCAGCAACAAGCATCAGTGGGGTGTGTGCACCTAGAATCATAGGATGTTTTAGGGTCAGAAGGGATCTCCAAGGGTCATCTAGTGCAGCCCCCTGCAGTGAGCAGGGACACCCTCAACTAGACCAGGCTGCTCAGAGCCTTGGCCAACCTCACCTGCAATAGCTCCAGGGATAGGTCCTCAGTCACCTCCTTGAGGAGCCTGTTCCATTGATCCACCACCCTCAAGGTCAAGAACTTCTTCCTGATACCTAGTCTAAACCTGGCCAATGCACACCCTCCGCAAGCCTCAGCCAGCTCTAGTTGGGCCAGATCACACTGCACTGGCTGCCCCAGGCCCTCCCCTGCCACCCAGCAGGGGGATCCCTTGTGTGCCAAGGCTGGGCCCAGGCTTGGGAGCAAAAAAGCATGCAGAAAGGCAGCTGTCACAGTGTAGGGAGAGGGAATGAGGACGAGAAGCAGCAAAAGGAAGAGGCAAAGCAGCAAAAGGGAAGAGGAGGTCAAACAGGAGTAGGATATCTTTCTTCTTCTATAGTGGTTCTGTATGCTGGTTCCATGGTGGCTCTGTCTGCCTGTTCCATGGTACCTCTCTGTGCCTGCACACTCTCAGCACAGGACTTTATACTGATCCCCAGCTACCAGCGTTGTCATGTGGCACTATGAAGTCACAACTGTGCACCTATTGCAAAGTTTCCTTCCCACCAAGTGCCTCTCGCCACCCTGTCACCATCTTGTGATGTCTTCATGAAGATACCCCCAGGCCCTACATGTGTGCATGGTGGGAGCCTAAATGAATAGTAATTTTTTTCAAAAGGAGAAGAAAAAACGGGGTGTTTAGTTAATTTACTTTTGTATTACTCAGGAGAGTGCAGAATCTGTCATCAGTCAAACTCTGAAAGTAACTCAGGTCTGTAGTCACTGATTTTTTTTCTGTGTGTTTTTCAATTGCTTCTAGAGGTGCAATTGAAAATGTAAATGAAACTAGGAAAGGTCAAAATGTCAAAGGCAGAGTGCTACAGGTGAGCTATGAAGCAAACTTTGTCCAACACATCCCTAACCCATGCCCCAGGGAGACAGCAGACTGCCCTGGGAAAGGGGTCAGGATGGCACATTGGCCTCTCTGCCCCCCTCAGCAGAGTCACCCACAACCA
>JAOEGS010022587.1:0-12537 GCA_025447755.1 Corythornis vintsioides | reverse complement strand
CTTGCTGCTCATATTTTAAGGGTGGCAAAACTGGAACTCTGAAACTATAAATTACCAGCAGATTAAGCCAAGAAACCACGAGAGCTCTGTCTTGCAACTAAATCTTGACTATTTTTCCCCAGAAACTCACTTTGTCCTTCACCATTGCTGCTCTGATCCTAGTGAGTCTTTACATAGCTGTTGTGAGGGATTGAAGGAGGAGGGTGGTGTTGTCTTGTTAAGGGAAAAAGGCAATAGACAGAAAAAAACCCAGCAAATTTGTATAATCACATTTTTGCTGTTACCTTAGTATTTGCCAGTGAAGAGCCTGCAATTACTACAGTTTGCCAGTGTAAATAAACTATACCCTGGTTAAACAGGCTGAGCAGATGGAGGTGTCTAATAGCAAATGATGGGGGTTTTTTTGCTAGTAATCTCTGAGGTCAAACTAAAGTAAAAAAGTAATTACATAGATCAGAAAATGTATTCAGTTAAAGACAAGAAGAGAGAAACTGTAGCATCACTTCTGCTGGAAATGAGTACGGCTGAGTAGAAAACCCATGGGAAATTGGGAAACAAAAGTTCCTGAGACAGAAAGTCCCATCTTGCCCCTGGCAAGTCCATTTTGTCTTTATAAATAGCACCCAAAGGATGTGGGTCATACATAGCAGCCCACTTCAGCAGTCCCTAGTTCCAGGAATCTACAATTTGGTCACATCAGAGACTGAATTAAGATTCATTGTGAGGATTTCAGTGCCTTCACTGGAGCAAGAGTACTGAGGAACAATCAGACAATAGTTCTCCCCTGTCATATGTACTTGGGAGTGAAGAATAGACCTAAGCCTTTTTTGGGTTGTTGGCCATTCATTACTTAAAATCTGCTTACTCAATTGATGTTCCAGAGGACTAATAGGGAAGGGAACAGTACACTCCTATTTACTTTCATAAATCACGTGGAAGGGAGGCCACATCCTGCTATTAAAAGTGATCTTAAGCTGTTTCTTTCAGTCATGAGAATAGCAACACACCAAATTAATGGAATTTCTCTCATTTGTGATGCCTTGTTCTCCTTGGTCCAGCTCATTTCTGATGCTGGAAATCAAGCTGGCTAACGAGCACTTTAAGAACACAAAAACTCTCTTTTGGAAGAGACAACCAAGTTCCATCTGCTTTCAGATGACCAGTGAGCTCTCCCTGCAGGCAGAACAGCATGTGAAGTGCTCCTAGATGGCCACTGCACAAGTGCCAGAAGAAACCAACCTGTCCAGGCTGTCAGATGAATGACTTAGTTTCCCATTGGAAGGACCAAGCAGTACTAGTGGCAGCCAAGAAAATGCAGAGTCAAGGAGGCAGGTAAAAAGAGTGTCTTGGCAGTATTTTGGGGAGGCTGTGTGTCTTGAATAAAGGAGTACAACCTTTATATTTCTTGCAATGATAAGAGCTTGTCACAATCTTTTTTGAAGCACAGTATCTTTCCATTACTCCACACTCCAGCATGCAACACCTTCTGGAGAGTAAAATTGTCAGTGTGAAGTGTAACTCATTCTGGGATTGTTCCTGACACTGCTGTACCAATCTATTCTCTGCTGCTCCAGCACCACAGTTTTCAATGGGCTCTAAATACCTTCTCTCACAGTCATCACCAGAAGCCAGTGGAGAGATAGGAAGGCTGGGCAGAAATCTAGTGAAATATCCAGTGGACTGTGTACAGGCTACATAATTGATGTTATGATGATTTTTTAAAGATTTACAGTAAGACACTAAATGCCATCCCAGAATCCAGCTACGAGAAAAGAACAATGTTTTGTCAATTTTACTACATGGATGATGGTTATAGCCAGGCCTTTTTGTTGCTTGGTAATTAATCGTGTTTTTCCTGTCCAAGACAAAAAAAAATATCAGAAAAAATACATATAGTGTTAACTGTAATACTTTGCATGTAGGATAATGAACTGCACAGACAGTGCTGGTCTCTTCACCTTTCTTTATCTTTTACTGTTTACCTGAAGTGGTGATCAGTATTCTAAGTCAGGCCAACCCTTAATTTTCTCACAGAAAATATGAATCAAGACTTTCAAGAAGCAGATGAAATGATTGTTGCCAGTCTTGATAAACTTTGCTTAATTGGACCTGGCAAATGCACAAGAAACACTGTAATGTGGACTTAATATAGCACCTACCCTTAGAAAACTTTGTAATGCAGTTGGCACAGCATGTAGAAAGTTCTGTTCTCTACATTTAAAGTGTTACAAGAATTTGTTCTCAAACATATTCAGTGCCTTTGTCGTTGGGTGGGGGAAGAAGAAAAACCCAACCCACAAAGAAAACAAACCCCACAACTTAAACTAAGAATCTTTTTCCCCTTTTCAGTGGGTTAACAAACACTGAGCCTCTGCCAGCAGTCTGTTCTGGAGAGATGCCCCTGCATGGAACCTCAATTAACCATTAGAAACCAGGAGAGCCTTTTGGAGCCTACAGTTACTTCAGAACTCTAACACTCAGATGAAAGATGCAGATGACATTATTTGTTTCATTCTAAAGTGAGAGTAGTGAGGGCTCAGATGAGCAAGAGCAGGCTCCTCTTCTACTGATCTGCAGCAAGACAAAGGGATACAGCCTCTGTCTTGGAATTAACCATTTCAAAGAGACAAATTGCATGAGTGCTAGATTATGAAAGACACATCGTTATATTTGATGTCAAACCAGGAATTACCTGCCAAACCTCTTCAGTCCTAGAGAGCTGTATTCACCCCAAGACCACTCCCTCCTTGCAGCATAACAAAGTAGAGACCACTGGTGGCACCACAGGAAGGGAGCGATGTCACAGATCTTTACATCCTATCAGTTCTGGGCAGAAATTATCATTTCTTCCTTTTCTCTATTGTTTTGGGATTTTTTAACATCTTTGTTCTTGAGCCTCTTGGATCATGGCAGTTAAAAGGAGCATGCATTTCTGAACTGAACAGAATGGGTAAGGTGATTACAAAAGGACAGACCCAGAGAAGTTCTCTTTCAAGTACTTCTGGATTTAACACTGAAAATATGGTCTTCAACATTAGGATACCCTGGAAAACCTCACTGAATTCTGTGCTTCAGAGAGAAAGAATCATACAGAGCATTTAAAACTGCAGTTTTAGCTGAAGAATCCATGGCAAAAGACATTGAAAGAGAGAAACTGGGGGATTTTTAAGGAAGGGAGTGAGAATTGACTTGGTATCTTTTGGGTGTGCATTTGTAGGGACGATTCTGTGTTCTCCCTTATAAAAGGGCTGAGGTGCTGCAGGGCTTTGCTGTGCTCTGACTCACCAGAAATAGTCTCCAGAGAGTAGATTACTGAGAATGACCACTGGCAAGTGAGATTCACTAGTGGCAGCAGACATCATGCCCAACAAGATTAGAAACCCAGAGCAGCAGCTTCACTGGCACTTCCACTTCCTAGTGAATGCAGATCACTGGCAGGGGGGTGGACAGCAGCAATTCCCCAACTGGATCTCTGCCACCCCCTGCCCTTGGGAGAACAGATCCTTCTGCTCATGAGTTAGTTCCATCCCTATTGAGACAACTAGTGAGCACGCTGAGTGGGGCTGATGGCTGGTTACTTTTGCCCATTGCTTTCTGAGGTGTGCTGGTCTTGCAATACTTGGGGTTGTTTGTTTTCTGAGCTGTTAGTCTTTACTGACTTTCCTCTCTGCTCCCTGCTAATAGAAACCAGCTTAACCCACTGCTTGTAAAGGAGATTCACAAGCACTTCTTGCAAAGAACCCCCACAATACAACCCATATTCACAAAGGGATGAAATGTGGGGTTCTGTTTTATTTCATCTTGTTTTCAGTACTTTCCAGTGAACCTGGCCCTTGGTTCTGGCTGTTAGTGCCTGTCACAACAGCTACAGCAGTTTACCAAAACCTGGCTACCACTTCACTGCATAGTGGAGCTGCTGTACAATAAGCACCTTTGTTTAGGGCTCTTTCAAAGTTTGGAAGCACTGGCACTGTGCCTGCTTCAATGTAGCTATCAGAGTCTTTTCACTGACTTTAATTGGAGCTGGATTAGGGCCTAATCATAAACAACAAAAATCATCCTGCAGCAAGCAATGGTCACATTTGACCTCAACATTTCAGTAGGAGGCATTGGTAAGGAAAAAAGCTAGAACATAAAAGCTAGAAAAATAATATTTTCCTGTCAAGTGATGAATGATAAAGAACTACATGCAGTACAGTGACCATATGCCTCAAATTTGTCTCAAACTCCCCAAATTTCTTTTCTATGCACAATCTGTGCAGTTCTGATCTTTGGCAGCTGCCTGAGCACAGTGGAAGAGAAGGCTGCTTGTCTGCCTTGAGCTGGTGTGGGATTTGTTGTTGGCAAGCAGAGCTGACAAACACTTCAGTTCTGTGACCAAATGTCTTTGCCATTGTTTTTATTAGACTCTGGGATGTTTTGCTTGATAGGAGACAAGATATTTTTGTCAATTTATTGCAGTGTAATAAATGAATAAACATCAGAGAACAGCATAATGAACATGTGTATGTATGCCTATTTTTCTGTAGAAAAGTGTATTAGTTTTCAAGGTTTTTTTTCATTCACAACTGTAGCATTGTTATAGATTTGCAGTGACTGTCCATCTGCATCATAGAACATGGGTTGGGTTGGAAGGGACCTCTAAGATTATCTAGTTCCAACCCCCTACCATGGCAGGAACAGCTCCCACTAGACCAAGTTGCTCAAAGTCCCATCCAGCTTGGTCTTGAACACATCCAGTGATGGAGCATCCACAACTTCCCTGGGCAACCTGTCTTTGCCTTCAGTTTCTTTATATTCTCTATGTACTACAGATGAGACCCCTCCTGCTTCATGACTATCAAAGTCCAAATGGAGCATGTGAAATGCAGCTTAAGTGAGACAGAAAATTAGTAATGCAGGAAAATAAATGCTGTAATATTATTAAGCTTGTTATAATTAATTTCTGTATCTTAAGTCTGGTTTTAGTTTTAGGGAATTGATTTTTGTCAGTGCTACTAAGGAGGTACATTTTATTTTGGGTTTTGTAATGTATTATATGAGTTATTCCTTTGCTTTCTAAACATCTGCTGTTTGGGAGGCATAAGAAGAATAATCTCTGTTTGCTTTATTGTATCTACCAATATGAGAGATGAAGTCAATCAGATATGGCAAAAAAAATCATCTTATCAATGTCTGCAACCTATGTTTTGTGAAACTAACTTTTCTGTTTGCTGTCTTAAAAACCTAAAGGTATTCTAGTAACACCTTCATTTAAGGACCTTTCATTAAAGTTTCCTTAGCAGCTTTTTATCATGTTTATTCTCAAGCATCAAATGTTTTTATTGCTGACATCCCAAATGCTGGTTGGTTTTGTCTCCTCTTTCACATTTGAGAGCATTATTATTATTCTTATTCTTATTCTTATTCTTATTATTATTATTTACATGCAGTCAAATATGGCAGACAGCTGAAGAAACTTCATCATGGGAGCAATATTGTTAAGTCTGGCAACTTGTAACCAGGATATTCAGTGTTCTCTTAGCAAGAAATAGAAGTTGCTGGCAAGGAAATGTTTTTTGCCTTTTCCTTCTCTCCAAGGCAAATAATTTCAAGCTAATCTCTTTGATTCTGCTTTGACAAATGTGTCAAAACTGCTGGAAGCAAATGCTGTAGGCTATCTGTTTTAAGAGGTTCATTTGTGTACTTGTAATATTTTTATTCACAAGGAACATGCTTCACCTCTCCTGTCACACCAGCTCAGAGACTGAACTTTTCCCCTTCAAAGGTTTACCTTCTAAATTACCTGCAAAGTTTGTTCTTTTTTTAAAATCCCTGCTGGATGCATAACTGCACATCCAGCTTAATTCACTAGGACTACAACACATCTTGACCATCCTCAAAATTGCTTACTTTTGGTTATACCAGATGAAACTCCTTTGCCTGCTGAATAAAGATGAAATGTTGATGTCTGTGCTCCTCTGTCTTCTTCAACTTTGTTGAGTTTTTCACTGCTTTGTTTAATAGCAGTTAAACAGGTTCATAATGCACCCTAGGACTAGATAAGATTTCTTTAAAATTTGATTTCTATTTGAGGTGATAAAAATTCCTCTTGGTTTCAAGTCAAGTTGGCCAAGACCCCTGTAATGAATATTAAGCAATAAGGCTAAAAAAAGTGGAGGTGGTGAAGAGTCCTTTTGGGGAAACAAAATCATATAAACTATTCTGGAAATAAGGGGAAAAGATTGTTTGAAAGAGACTTCAGGTGGTAAAACATAGAAAGGAAGTGTGTGGGACAAGAAAAGTCAAGACAATCATAACCACTCTCAAGATATTTCTTTAGCTAACAACAAAAAAAAAAAAAAAGCCTTGGAGAAGGAATTAAACAGTTGGGCAAATATTACACAGTGAAGTTTCAAGCCCTGCTCAGAGATGGGATTTGTAAAGAGCTCTCAAAGGCAGGAGTAGCAAAATGGGGAGAGTGAGTGCCAGGAATTGTCAAGCTGTGGCAGACAGGGATGGAAAGGGCAGCCCTGCAGAAAATGGCTCTTCCAGGAATGGGAGAGCTACAGATGTGCAAAACAAAAGTAGTGCAAGCCCAAAAAAAAAAAAAAAAAAAGGAAAAAGAGAGGAACAGAAGATCTGTCCCAAGAAGAGCTATTAATGCAAGGAAACAAATTCACAGAAGTAAAAATTCATTAGCCCAGAAATTAACAATTGTTAATTATGATTTTGCCTGACAAATTGTGACTTTTTGTTCATGCAAACTCTGAATGGTGTCACCCCCTCTGCTGCTTCCCCCTTGCTTGGAGCATATTTCCATGTTAACAGTTGCTGCCATTGCTCCATCACCTCCTTTCCTGGTGTTTGGTGTGCAGATGCTAAGGATGGCAAACTGCTTCCTTGGATAAATGGAAACTGATAGCGAAATAATAAATGCCAGCAGGAAGCATCCCTCTTATTTGCTGCAGAGCTCTGACTTTCAGCTCTGTCCATGGAAGACCATACATCTGATAAAAGTGCAATTTCTTCATGGATGATTTACTGCTAAGCTCATCAAGCCACTGCTAGACTTTTAACTTCCAAAAGTCAGGGAGTATAGGGGAGAAGAACAGATCTGCCATGTATCATAATATGTATTACCTGCCCCACAGTTACATAATGTTCCTCCAAAGAATATATTTTAGCCACTTGTGCACCCCTCAGGACTGAATTGGTCTCTCCAAGCCCATAGAATGACCACCATATAATAAGCTCCTCTTTTCCATTCACCATTCAAACCAACTTCAGAGGGAGAACTCTTCTTTTTTTCATATAATTATTTCCTGTGACAGCAGGACTTTCTGGCTTTGTGACTGAGATTTTTCATATGGAAAACTGCAGTATTGATCATTTTTTTCCTGTAGAACTCTGTAAATATGTGCTTATTTCTTCTCTGAGAATGGCTGCACCTATCATCTTACTTCTGGTGCATAGGTAAGACTCATGTCATCCCCTGAGAATTACTACCACTGCCTCTTAAAAACTTTAATAGTGCAGAGAGCTAGGAAAAAATAAATTCAGCTCTTTTTTTCAAAGAGTTATTTTGAAACCAGCCTCCTGTATCAACGCACACAAAATAATGTCCTGACTGGTGGAACCTGCTGGATTTTCCTCTGGCAGCTCTATTGCAGCCATTATGGTCATCCCTGAGCCCCTTGCAACTCTTCCTAAGTTTTCTGGAATTCTGCTTCATCACAGGGGCAGGAGCTGGGGGCTGATGTTGCACTGCTGCTGTCACAGGAGAGGATGGCCAGGGGAGGAATGGAATCACTAAGCCTTGCTGCTTAATGGGCAACTTTTGGCAGGCTGTCAGCCCAGCTGTCAGTCAAAGCAGAGAATTTTTTTCCTAGTAACTCTATCCAGATGTTAGCTTTTTAAAGCATCCTTTGTCATGTTTCAGCTCCACTGCTGGCTCTGCTGCCAGCAGCCTGGCACAAGGACTGCAGTAACACTGGGGTGGTACTTTGTCTTTTTGGATGTCCTCCTGCTTTCAGTGAGGGAGGATGAAGGATGTGTCTTGCTAAGGTGAAAATCATACATTCTTCAGGAGCAGAGGAATGTGAGCCCCTTTCAGGACTGTCAGAGGGCAGGCACTGCCACACCCCACACCCCTGTGTGTCTCTTACAACTGATGGCAGTCATTGCAATCAAAGCTAGAATATATTTCTGTAGATACTCTAATTGCAAAGCACAGCTGAAATACTGAGAAGCTGGAGACTACAGCAAATGTGCAATGCAGCAGTCACCTTCACTCCATTATTTAGCTGCCCAGAAACTCTTTATAATGCATTTTTTTTTCCTCTCACTCACAGATTTCACTGCAGCCTGGTCTCTATTTCTTTGCTAGCTGTCAATAACAGATAACTTCCCCCTTCCTCTGCCCCTCACCACAGCCAGCTTGAGCTTTTGGCAGCTGACATGCTGCAAGTGTAGATGTGGGAGGTCACGTCAGGGAAATACAAGAGATGGTTCTTCAAACTCCAAGGGAGTATGAAAGGCACTACATAGAAAATACAAATTTTTCCCTTTTCATTTTCAAAATTCCCAGGTTGTGGGCGTGTAAATGCACATTATGAATCATGTTGGAATAGTATTATTCAGCATGTCCTTAACTACTCTGTTTCTAAGGCTAAGAATAAGAGTCTTATTTCTTTAAATGAGGCTGCTCTATATTTGTTACAGAAGTCCTCTAAAGGTGAGGCAGCCTGATAACTGCACTCCCTCTTATCACATCCCACTGGGAACTGATCAGGTGTTCCCTATCAAGAACTAAAAAAAGACATTTCAGAAAATGACTTTTTGTTTGTTCTTTTCTGAAGATTCTTAAAGTAAGGAAATAAATGCAAAGGACTGGTTAGAACAGGACAAACCCATGTGAATATATCACACAGCTGAGTCAAGAGCTATCAAGGGCAAGACAATGAACAAAACTGCTTAGTTTTGCAGCACCTAGTCGGTATTTTTAGCATACATTTAGTACTCCATTTTAACTGCTGATCTACTACAATCCTGTGCTGTGTGCAAAGTAAAAATAAATAAATCAAACTGAAGCCACTACACTCAATTGTCATATAAGCAATTTGTCTTTGCCATCGCTGTCTCTCCAGCATTATCTTTTTGACAGTAAATGTTGTGACAGAATGAGTCCTTGCCTGATGCTCTGATTGCAGGTCACATTAGTGGCAATAAATACACAGAACTCTTGCAGGTGTTTTCTCACGAGTGTTCAAATATCAGTAAGGGCTTCTGGTTCTGTCTGTGCTTGAATTTTGCTTAGCTGAATTTTTTGGGTTTCAGGAAATTAAAAATTCACAGTACTCTGTGTGGTACTTAGGGAGCTTAAAATTCCAGTTATCAGTTAGGAAATGTGCATGGGTGACTTCTCTTAGAATAGGCTTTTGAGAACCAATGCTAAGTTCTTTTCATGGTTTCTGCTGGATATAATATTTTCAAAAACACAACATTTCTAACTACAGTTTGGGCAGAGAAAATTCTGAAATTTTAACTTCTGTATAGGAGACACATAAAACTCTGACTAATCCTATTCCTTTTTTTCTGTTTACTTGTTCTGTTTTATCCAGAACGTCATTTTCCACTTATTCTTCCATCTTCCAATAGCTTCAGCCTGAAAATGTAATGGCAGCATCTATGTATTTCTCTTGTTTGTTATGGTATTCTCCTGTTACAGGCTAGAAAAAAAATCTTTAATAAAGGAAAGGCTTCATTGATTATGCAGTTTTTGAATGACAAAGCAAGAGCTGGAGCATAAAGTATCTTGTTGGTCAAGCTGATGGAGCTTTCAAATTTTACCTAAATGCACAAAGCCAACAGTGAATAGGAACAGTAGAGTTCACTTCCAAAAATCTTTGATACACATGGTGCATCTTATCACCAATCACCATAGTGACTCAGATTGCATTGTTCTCTGTAACATCCTTGTGATCTCTGGCAGAAAACACATTACAACCATACCAAAGAACATGATCCTCTTCTCCAGTGAAGACTAAGGCAGTATCTACCAGCAATGGCTACCTCCCTAATCTTCAGCAGAAATAGGATGGGCAGAGCTTCCTCAGCACAAGGGAGGCCGGGCTTAGTTGCATTCAGTAGATATCACAAGTGTGCAGCCTCTCCCTTTCCTAAACCTATCCCTGCTTCCAGTTTTATCCATGTCACGGGGAACAATTCTCACTTGACATAACAGAACCCTGCAGGGTGCCAGAGAAGGTGTCCTAAAGTGGTGCAGAGTTCAAAGGCAAGGCAAATAGGAGAAACAGTGCAGGTAAGGGCAAGTGGCTTTTCCCTAATTATAACAAGGAATAAATGATATTGGTCTCATATTGCATTATGAGCACCTAGTAGGTTATATAAGTTTTGGGGTCTACTAGAGAGGAACTAGTTGCAACTTCTTTCACCTGTCATGTAATTTTCTAGTTCAACACATATAGGAAAAAAGTTTGTCACAGGTCTTTCTTATTTTTCCACTTGTTCATATCTCACTTTTTTTTTTTCTGTTCTGTTGATTAAAGAGGTGTGTTCAGTCACAGACTTCAGTTTTCACATCAAGTTGAGAAGGAAAGGTCACTGTTTCTAGATTTTCTGATATCTAACAATCCTTCTTCTATTATACCTTTGCATCATATCTGGAAAGTTAAAGAACACCTACCAAAGTCTGCCCCTTGGAGTACTAGAAAAATAGGATGTGGTCATCCAAAAGCTTCTTTGAAAGGCTGCAGGTAAGTGTACTTGTGACAAATAAGTGAAGGTACAAGCCATGCAAAACAGAATCACTTGGAAGACCAGAAACCCAACTACATTCTTATTTTTATATATATATATGCATATGTATATCTTATATGCCTTAAATGGAATACAGGAGCTGTCAAAAATAAGGTGTACTTTTGAAAGATAATTTTTTTTATGTCCTTGTATATAAGTGACTCAAACCCAGGAGTCATGAATTATAGGATGTAAAATAGTGTATGGATCAAAACTTATAAGAAAAAGGAAAACTTAAGCCCTGGTCCATTACTGGAAACAAGCAGCATAAATACTCTGGCAGGTCAGTGATATCTGCATTACCTGTGGGACTTGATATTCAGCACTTAAATCATGCTATTAGTCTCTCTCAGATGATAATTAAATAATTGGCAAAAATACCTGCCTAGGAATTAGAGTTAACACAGAACTGAAATAAAATGAAGGCTGGTCCCTATTGTGGAGTAGATTGCTTTAAAGTTCTAAGCACTGAGCTTTGATTCCCATTCAGACAGATCCAAAGACTTAAGTGTGAGGAGAGCAGGTCCAGCTCAGCTCATAATGCTCTTTAAGTAGCTGACTGATGCACAGCAACTGTACAACAGTAGTTCCCTGAAGCCAGCTTCCCTAATCCCATCCTCTACCCTTTGTTGACTGGATTGGGGCTCATTTTGGCAAGATTTCTGTATGTTTCCTGAGAAGGGAGCTAGTCATGACTCCTGCAGGCTGAGTATCTATATGTTTTAAATGATACACCTCTCAACACCTGGATATTGGGAGGAGGTGACAGGGACACCAAGTTCATATTCTGCAAATAAAACCAGCCATAAACTGAGCAGCACATATGTCTTACCTTAAAATAATATTTTGCTACAACTATTTATGGTCTTTGGCCTGATATATGTTGTAGCAGAATGTTTCTGGGAATTAACTGGAGTAGGTGCTTTAGTAGAATTAATCTTAACTTAAGTGCCCTGATTTGACAACTTAACAACTGTGGAGCAGGAGATAAGCTTTACCACTGTCTTTATCCTGCTAATTCAGGCCACTGTTATTAATAAGGTGTGTGAGATTTACAATAAGACTCCAGGAGGTAGATTTAAGTTTAACAGTCGAGAAAACTAAATTCTGTTTGCTCTAGATTCAAGGCAGAGCATACTAGATTTTTTGGGGGTTTACTTCCTAGTAAGCTGCTTTACAAATAACACCATAAATTTTACACTACAGCTTCAATTATCAAAGGCTTTAGGCACCTGAATAGCATAAGAAATTTGCTTACAGATAATTACATGCAACATTCCTTTAAAATAAAGAAATAAAATGTCTTACAGTAAATTAAAATCCCAGATGCTCCATGGGTAAAATATGTATCTCATATTGTGAGAAATATATGCAACACAAGGAAAAGGAACAAACTCATAATTCCTGCCTAGGAATAAGTATGCAAGCACCAATAGTGTCTTACAGTTTTCAGTATTTATGTTATTTATAGAAATAAATATTTCTATACCATTTCCAAGTGTTTTCTTTATATGAAGTTACACAGAAACCTCATGCAATGATATCCTCATTGAGGCAATGGAAATGCAAGGGTAGCAACAGTAACTGACACTGAAAAAACAAGTGCCATGCTCTGAATGCAACCAACTCCTACCTTCTGCACCAGCTCTTACACACACACACACACACACACACACACACACACACAGAGTTCTGGAAGTGTCTGTTCAACCATGGGGTGGTTGGGTCTTTTTTCCC
>JAOEGS010022586.1:58483-86243 GCA_025447755.1 Corythornis vintsioides | reverse complement strand
CTGTGACAACCTCCACCCCACAGCTTAGAGCAGATGACTGTGACAACCTCCACCCCACAGCTTAGAGCAGATGACTGTGACAACCTCCACCCCACAGCTTAGAGCAGATGACTGGGACAACCTTCACCCCACCACCCTGCCACCAACAGCTGGGAACACAAACTGGCTGCAGAGCTTCAAACCAGGAAGAAAGAACATTCAACCTAAAACCTTCTGACAAGCAGGAGGCCTCTTCACAGGACGAGTGTGAACCTGGCAAGAGGAATGGGAGCTGCTAACCTGCCCCAGCCCCTGTGCAGGTCCGTGCAGTGCACAGGCAGCCAGCAGGGAGCTGGTTATGCAAGGACTGACTCAGATGTCACAGAGCAAAGTCAACCCCACAAAGGCCTCAGTGCACAACTGTCAAATGATAAAAGATTTCAGTCAGTGCTGACTGAAGCTGGATTTAACCTAGCAGGGAAAGGCTTTGTATCTCATTACCAACCTGCTGTGCCAGTCACCTCCCTCCCCAGCTGCACTATTTTGACCTCATTTCTGAAAATAAATTATGAGCTGTTTTCTCCTTGTAACCAGTAACTATTGCTCTGGAAAGCTGGTTGTTTTCTGCTGTTAAAGCAAGGCAGTGCTGCAACCTGTTCCTCGAAGCATGAGCACCTCTGAACAAGATCCCTACATATTCCTGAGCTAGCCATGACTCCCACTCAGCCATTTAGTTGGATCTGCCTCCACAAACAGACCCTGACAAGGTCTGGGGCTCTTCTACAAGTTCTAAACCACTACATATTACCCCAGCTTACTGAATGTTGGTGAAAATGTGTGTGATGCTGAGAGTCATCTGCTGCTGCTGCTCAACAGCAATGAATCACTCAGATGGTAAAAGACCAGCTGGCTTTAGAGAGCCATCTAGATAAGGGTTTGTGGCTGATAGCTCAGTAGCTGAGCCAGGTCTTGCAAAAACAGTCGAGAAAGGGACTGGTGCCTCGTCCTTCCAGTTCAGAGTCAGAGGACATAGGATGAGGAGACTGTCCCTGCCAAGAAAACCACATCCTTTGCTTTCCTGAGCCTGTATTTTTTTTTTTTTCTGACAGCTGATTATGTTCCTGACACCTCCAGAAAAACAGATGACACTGCAGAGACAGCATGAACATATGATCCTTAACTTGTACCCACCAAGAGCTTACAGATTGACTGCAAAGAACATCAGGAAGTTCTGCAATGTTCTCCTTTCAGGACAGGGTAGTACTGGATAAGGCTCATGTTCCTCCAAATGTTTCCCTAAAATTTACCTTTACAGGCTCTTGTCACATGAGGGGGCTTCAACAGTTCATTTGCACCACTCGTTCCATCATTTGCAAAGCAAAGCTTTGTTATGGTTTTTTTTATCTTAAAAAAAACCCCAACAAAACAAAAACAACACCCAAAAAAACCCCCAAACACAAAACAACAAACTATTTCACTGATTAAAGAGCTCTGTTCTGGCAAAGTTTCACCACTGTAAAAGCAATTCAATCACCGTTTGGTGGAAGGTGGCAGGTATTTAGTTGATACTTTTTTCTTGATGCAGGATCAAACATGAAGCATCAACCTGAAGTTCTGATACAGCTTGGAAGAGCTCAGCTGAAAGGTGTTGGGCCATGGTTGGCACAAGCTGAACACCAGCCCAGGCCAGCTGAGCCCCCTTGACCATCACATGGCTGCTCACTGGCCGTGCAGAGCGTATGACCAAGGTATTCACACTGTGTGGGGCCAAGGGCAGGGCCTCTGACAGCATTTCCCTTAGCCGTGTCTGACCCAGTGATGCAAAACAAGTGCTCAGCCCCATGCCAAGCACAGATGGTGCCAGGTTCTGCCACCCCACGAAGTCCTGCAGTTTGGGTGAAAGCAAATTCCTAGCACTGACTTGAAACATTACAGGATTAAGACCAGCAAACACAGTTTTTGGAAAAGGCACCAACTTCCACTCAACTGTGGCAGCAGCAGGACTGGCAGAGGCATAAACAAAGATGGGCAGGAGCTGGGTGTGCTGGTACCACTGGTACTGAGCAGGCAGAGCACAGGAAGGTTGAGAGCTCAGGATCTGGAGGGGAGATTTCACCAAAATGAGGATTATTTGGGTTACTCAGTGCTCCCAGTGCAGTGTTTCATCTCAGAAAACAAAGCTGCCATGAAATAAAGAGCTCTGACAGTGAATCAAAGCTATTCAGTGTGAAGGAAAATACTCAGGGCTGGGGAGGGGGCTCAGGCACAGCTGGCCACAGGAGGAGGTGAGTGCTACAGAAACAAAAGGGGTATCACCCAGAGCGGGCTGAGCCACTCGATGGCCAAGGTAAACAAGGCACAATCTGTGCTAGTACCTCGGCAATAGGCCATTAGAAAAAGGATCCCTGGCAGACGTCATTAGGTCAGTTTGTCATTGCTGAGACACAACAGAGCTAATCAATGACTCTGCTCTGCTGTGACCCGTGCCCTGCTGGTGGCGAAGGTGCTCCCAGCCACCTCTACGCTGTGCCAGCGTGCAAGGAACGAGCAGAAATAAACCCATGCAGGAGCAAAACACCTCACTAACTGCATTTTGTTTCATTCCTTTGATCCATCTGAAATCCATCAAAAACCGAAAGGAAATATCCCAAACCTGTGCTTAAAAATCAATCAATCAATCAATCAATCCATAAATCCCATTGTTTCCACTCAGACTGCTAAACCCTTTCCCATTTTGCTCTTGTTGGTGTCTGGAGCTGGAGTCCTAAGGCGTTTTGCTCTGGCTGTGCTTTCAACACCCCCGTGATAAGCACATGGCAGCAGCCGGCTGAAGCAGCAGTTGCTGCAGATCCAGTGTCAGAGAGTGACAGCGTGTGGGTGCTGCTGGGGATGGGAGCACACGCAGCAGGGGACCCTGTGAGCCCCGTCATGTGCCACAGTGGGATCAAGGAAAACTGGCTCCGTCCTTTCCCTCCATCTCTTTCCTCTCCTCCCCTCTCCTGAGGAGCTGTTGGCTTTCCTCTCTCATGCCTGGAGTCGTTTGGTTTGGCTGCCACTGGGAATTTACCTCAGTTACCTTGAGCCAAGGCAGGAGAAATGTCTGCTGAATACAAGGAACCCGTCTGCCTGCAACATACATGAATATGCCTCAGTATTCACAGCCATCCATGGACACTTCACCCCTCCTTTACTTAGCTCTCCCAGAGACCTTTCATGCAGATCTAAAACCTTTAGCCAAGGTCTCTCTATGACTCCCCAGGAGGTTTCCCTTCCTTTTTACTGGGCAGTGATGCTGAGCAGGGCAAGGGCTCCTTTCCTGCTGCTTGCAGGTGCTCTCTACTGTTCCCACCCTCTCCAGAGCAGCATTCTGCTCAGTTCTCTTTCCCTACCCCCCACTCATCTGTTGATCCCTCCTCCAGCACCTGATGAACAGGACCCAAACTCAGGACTAAGTTTGGAAATAAGCACCCAGTTTCACTGTCAGAAAATGAGTCTCTTTGATGCCATCAGCAGCAGAGGAGGGGACCTTGCTGGGAGCCAGATGCTGTCCTTGGGGGGGATTTCGTTCCCTCATGAAGATTACAGGGCCGATTTGTGCTGAAACTGCTGACTTACCTACATCCTCCTATATCCCCACAGGGATTACAGGGCTCTACTAACAAACCTCCTCCCTGCCCTCCTCTGCTGGGAGCATCCCAGCGCTCACAGTACTCCTGCTCTCAGGATTTGCTGGGCAAAGGGAAGCAGGAGCACAAGGACCTTTCACCATCACCCTGCAACCAGCAGCATTGACTACGTGTGAGCTGGTGCTGGCCAAAGCATGGGAAAGTCGGGTGGCACAAAGCACAGAGCCAGGATTCTGCAGATCCCAGGAGAATTGGCATCAAATACAAACATGTCCTTCCAGCTTTGCAATATTACCACAGATGAGCTCCACCATCCCAAGCTACTGAGCACTTTACAGAAAAAAACAACAACCATAGCCCAAAAACCTCATGACAGAGCTTTCCTACAGCTGATTATTAACCACTGTACAGATCCCTGGCAGGCTGTAGATTTCTTATTCTGTGGAAAGTTATTTCCCAATACAACTGCATTCAAACACATGGCGATGCATGTTTTATCTCTTAAAAGTAATAATCTATTTGCTTAGAACAACAGGCATTTTTAAGGACCACAGCCAACATATGGTGGTGGAGGCTGTGCTGAAGCAACATGGAGTTGTGATTCAGCACAGAGAAGTTCCTCCCAGGAAAGTTCTCCAGCCACAGAACTACTTAAAGTGTCAGTTAAATGCAATAAGGTTGTTTATACCTGTAGCACGCTGCATATCAATTGCAACTTCAAAGGGGTCTCAAGTGCTTGGAAGCAGCAGTCTGGTTAATTAATAATGTAAAACAAAACCCAACAAAGGCAAGGCATCAGTAGGAGAGTATATGGGGCTCTGCAGAAATTAGCTTCCATTAGACTTAATCAGAGCAGCATCTCTCATTCCCCTGAGAACAGGGATGCAATTTATCCCTTGAGCTACACACTCGCTGTGGAGCCAGACCCATTGTATCATTTACATCAAATATTTACAACATGATTAGCAATAACATGTAGGTCAAAATATCAACCTAGAGATCTCGATTTATTCAACGATGATTTATATGCTACCTATGGTGAAAAGCTGCTCTTCAAACAGGGGGCAGAAGCCCAGAGCAGCCCATTGCCCTTCCCTCTGGGAGGCCCCGGCAGTGCCATCCCTGTCCCTGATCCCCAGCACAGACACACACTAATTCATGACTTTCCTGGGCAGCCAGGGCTGGCCGAGTTCCCACCACGCCGAGCTGGAATGTGAAGCTGCCCCTTCCTGGCAGGCTGCTGGGGTCAACTCTGCCATTGACTCAGCTGACCCTGTTTGCACTTGGGTTGCTAATTGGACCCCTCTAACACCATGGAGATGACTCCTGCTCAAATATTTGGCTCCATGAGAGACCGACTCACAGATAAGGTGTAAAATGGAACACAGCACAGAGATTCATGGGGAAAGCACATGCTTTGTGATGGCAGCACATGGGATGTCTCCAGTCTGTAATGTGACTGATCATGGCTCTGGTTGGTTTTTGTTTGTTTGTTTTTCTTAAAGACAATTTTTCTCACCGTAAGGAGCTTTCAGATCTGATCTGCTTTCCATCTTCTAGATATTTTGTCTCACTTGGATAATGACACAGATTCTCTTTTGATCTCTCCTTTCTCCAAGTGGCACCTGGGCCTCCCATCTCCCCCACGTGAGTGCAGAGCTGCAGTGCACAGTTCTACACTGCCCACAGAAACACTCTGCAGAGAAGTAATGAAACCTGCTTTGCATGAGCATCTGTAAAACATACACAGTTCAAAAAGAAAACACATGCACTATTTTCATTTCCCAGTCCTACCCCCAGGGGATCTCCATCTAGACCTTTATCCTTCCTGGGGTCCATCTCCACTTCTCTGAGGAGGCCTGGAAACCTCCCCAGCCACTCTGATCAAAATAAGAGTGGAGTTGTCTATGATTTCCAAACAGAGCTGCTGCCCTTGTTCAACACCTCAAAAAACCCTCTGGGTTTCATGGGGGGTCATTTATACATTAATAATGGGGGTGTCATTTATACATTAATAATGGGGGTGTCATTTATACATTAATAAGCCAATGCAACTAATCTGGGCATGGATTCCCCTCTGGAACACCAACAAACCATCCTCCTCTGGAACACCAACAACCCATCTCCTACTGTAAGGAGCACAACATCTGTCTGTACTGTGTATTCATCAGTAACACTGGCTTCAAATGCTACAAAAAACCACCAGCTAAACCCTCCAAGTGTCATGGTATTTATACCTAGAAATGTCAGGGTTTGTAGCTACGTTTTCTTTTCTGAGACATTAAGTCTTCTCAGTATTTCTCTGCACTCAGAAGGAACTATAAATTTCCAAGGGGAAAAAAACCCACTTTTATTTAATTTCCTTTTATTTTTTTTAAGAAAGAAAATGAAAGCTTTTATAAAGTAACATGATACCAGAAGCCAGGGCCATTAGAGACTATGGATTCAGTAAATTTTGTAATTCTGATTCACAAATTGCTTTTGATTCTTTTTCTCATTTTATACACTAATATGAAAAATAATTAACTTGCTCATTATTTTTACCTATTTATGAAGCAAGAATCAGCCTTACATAGTACATAATATGATCATAAAGCCAGAAAGTATTTAGGAATTATGATCACACAAATGCTGGTCCATATTTAATTGAAATAATGGTATAAGTGATAAAAAGGAGGGAAATTGAAGAGGATACCAGCTCCTCAAGTAAATAAGCTGATTCCTCTGATTCCACTGCCCTTCCTGTGAGTGCTGGGGCCATTTTTTACCTACCACACAGTGGTGATTTATGACTTACCCTGTGATGCTATGAATGCATATGAAGCCTCTTGAATTTTACACAAAAAATCCTGGGGAAATGTAAAACAGCCTCTTAAATCATCTCAGCAACACTGAAATATGTGCTCTGTGCCTGCACAACTGATGGCAGAAGTGGCAATAGGCTAATGTGCCTCACCACTGCTGTTTGCAAGTGAAGCTGAACCTCAGGAGAGGGGAAATGGGTTGTCATTGATTCCTTCTCTCATTTCACTCACAAGCAAAGGCCTTGATCTAATTCTCAATCAAAATCAATAGAGAGACTTCCAGCAGACCTCACCTAGACTCCAAATAAGTTAGCAACTTATTTTATGTGTCTGCACATGCAGTTCTGCCTCAGAGTAACTTCTAAAGCAAGCTGTTGCTATCTGACTTGCTCAGCCTTTGCCACTTTTACTCTTCAGTATTTTAAAATTCAAAAGAAGTTAAACTAACATATGAAGGGTTGGTTTATTTTCTCCTCCTTAAGCATAGCTGGTCTTTTCCATGCACGCATTAGGTTTCTATAGCAATGTGTGTTGTTACCTAGGTTATGGCCAGGGATAGTATTTTCATTGCCTGTGACATTTGATTAATTAGCAGACTCACAGGTCAACCTCCAGCTGCAGGTACCTGGGTGTATTTGCACATGTGTACATCAGCAAATTAGGGGAAAAAATATATATAAATAATAACTTGGATTTTTAGAGCCCAAATTTACAACCATTCCAGGTAAAAAGCCAGGCTGGTCACCCTGCAGATTACCTACGAGTAAAGCTACACTCATGTTTGAGTTCATCTGGGGGACTTCAGTAGAAAGCCATGTCCAAGAAAAAGAGGCAATCAAAGCCATTCTCTCAGATGCCCTGTAAGGTGTATTAGATCAACTGAAGCAGAAAGGCCAGATTTAATGCCTGCAATATTAAAAACCCACAAACATCACCAGTGGAAGCAGAAGCATTTCTGCAGCAATAATGCAGGTAACAAGAAGACACAATTACAGCCCCACCAGGCAGTACAAAGATCCTGGTGAGGTTAGTGGGAGAACTATGGAACTCAGCTCCAGCAGAAGTCAGCAAGGGGAATCTATAAACAGTGGAAATACTTTTACATTCATACAGTGCTTATCCAATTGTTTGCCCCTACACAAAATGGCACTGCTCTAACTCCTGACCACCAAATGCATGAGGATGGGGCTGGGAAGGTGCCTCACTCACTCCCCAGCTGCATCAAGCTCCCCTTCCACAATTCCTTTAGATTTGATTTCATGTGCTCACAAACCTCCCAGACTTGACCCGATGTCATTTAATGAATTGCAATCACTCCTGCAGCCTGGAACTGGGAAGTGAATGCTGTAATCCCTCTTGTTTAAATCAAGATTGTTTCAAACGTGGGCAAACATGATGCCTGGTAGGTGTGACTCTATAAATATGTCAAAGACTAATCCTTGTGCACGTCCAAATGCCAAGCCACGTGGCTTGGCTGCCTCACTGTAGCAGGATAAATATTATGCCATTCAATAGCAGAGACACCTGGGCTTGCAGCGAGCCTGGGTGAAGCACCCTCAGGTTAAACCTTTGATTTTTACATTTCTTGCTTCATGCTGAGAGCTTTCTGCCACAGCCAAACCCGCCAAACACAGAGGTGTAAGGTCTCCAAAAAAACAGGCAAATGCAGTTTGGGGAGGGCAGGTCACAGAGGGGCTCTGTGGGGGATGTGACTGCCCTCCTGGTTTACAAGTCACAGGGGTCTGGAGAGAGACTGGTATTCTTAGATCTAAGTGGCTGCCAAAAAACCCTCGTGGAAATCAAGCAAAGCTGCATGTGAAGCACTGGAAGACAAGCTAGTGTTTGTCAGTCATCTACAGATAACTGCTAGGCCAGCACACCCCAAACAGCACAGAGAGCTTAACATTCAGTTGTACAAAATGCTGCCACCCAGCCTGCCAAGCCCTGTGGTTTTAACAAGGCTTGAAAAAGGGCAGGTTAAAGTCACTCTGCTGGTTTTAAACAGTGGAAATGTAGGAGGTTAAGTACAGCTTAATTCTTTGCAAGCAAGGAAGTAAATTCAGCTCCTGTTACATCTCCTGTGGGAAAAAAAAGAGTAACTGCAATCCCAGGCAAATGTGATTCTGGCCTAAGAAATAGCCAAGCATTCCTGCCCTGAATCCCACTGCCAATTGCCACCTTTGACTCATCCATCCTCACGCCTGGATTTCAGTGTAATCCCTATAAAAAGTTTAATTCTGTTATGTTATTGGGATGCCTGTTGTGTCTGTAAGACAAGATATATGCAAAATAGAACAGAACCCTTAGAGCTGTCAGGAGCAGTCACTGCTGTGAACAGCCCCTCAGTGAGTTACTCACACAAGGAAGCATTTCCAGTGCTTGCAAAGCCAACCCAGAAATCCTACTGTGATGTTTAACGCAATGAAAACCTACATTTACTTATTGTGGACACAGGATAACTCCCTGAAAAGCACCATGGGTTGGATCATTAGTTGGTCTGTCACCAGTAACCTGTGTCCAGCCGTGTTGCTTTAGGCTGATGTGAGTTACCCATTCAAGCACCATTTCTGGAACACTTGTAAAACACTGAGCCTAATCTGCTTGATTATTTGGGTTGAAATCATATAGCAACAGGAAAGCCTGATCCCATAGATTTTATATACAAAAAAAAAAATCCCAGGTGCTTGAAAGCCTACCAGTTTGTGATCAGTAGCTCACGTATTTCACGTTCCCACCATTGCTCAAGGATCATATGAGCTTGACTGACATGGAGCCTGCTTTTGGAAGAGCCACACTCAGTGTGTGCTGGAGGAGGCAGAACAGGAAACCAACCCAGAGGCCCCACCTGGAAACCTCTTCCATCAGGAGATGAAAGGCTGAGGTGAAGGAAGCTGTCTGCTAACCAGCACCGACAGGACCAGTTCAGATTTTTATAGGTGGATCAGATGGTGAGAACTCACCCACGTACCTTCCACAGCCCATTCAATCATTACTATGGGAAATACAGGGAAATTGAGAGAGAAAATAAATGTCAAAGTTTCTGCTTCTTTCTTCTCAGTTCTGAGAGTCTGACATTTCCTTTTCACAACATTCTCAGAAACCTGAGGGGAAAATAACAACTGTTCGTGGGGTTTGTTTTGTTTGGTGACACATTGCATTGCTACTTGTGCTACCAACACCTCCTTTCTGGAAGTGTCAGCACACCCCTGACTTTTGGACTCTAGGCTGGGTGCCCTGCCTCTCCCTCAGTGGCTGCACTGGTAAAATAAAGTCCATAAGCTCCAGCACAGCTGCCTCCCCTTAAGGAAATACCTACATCAGAGGATGCTGCATTTCCAGGCTCATTCCCAGCACTGCAGGGTGATCTGGAACTCGCTGGCAATGCTGCAAAGATTTATGTGGGAGAACAAGCACTGGCTCCTCTTCTGAAAGCCTTACAATGCACTGACCAACATTTCATGCTCATCTCAGATCAATGAATCTTCAAATCATCATCCTTTATTAATGTGCATCAGATGGTGATAGTTTAGATAAGATAAATGATTGCTTGTAATGGTGAATAAAGTCAGATTCTTGCTAAATGAGGCTCTGCCTCCACATTTAGTGCTCTTACCAAATGCAGCTTCACACGAGGAAGGGTTTTGCCAGCTGGGTAAATAGAGAGGTTACAGCTAGAACAGTAAACTTCACCTGACATCCAAATCCATAATGTTCATTTAAATAATTGCCCAAGTGCCTCAGTTAAGGCACTGAGCCCTGCTGGATGCACAGGTTGTTGAGGAGACCCTGTACCACTGAAGACTGTTCTGGCATCTCCACAGGTCTTTAGGAAGTAACCCACCAGCACCTGAGTGGGAGTATTTTTATCTGACCAAGATCACTCAGCAAGCCCTGATCAAGGCACAAATCTAAACCCTTCATTGTCCCTCTCTCTGATTCCAAGCAGTATCATCACCACCCTGATCTCATATGGCAATGCTAGGCAGATGAAATTCAGCACTGTACTTTCCTGAGCATCCTTTTAAACCTCCTCATTAAAATAAAATAAATAAATGTGGGCAACAACAAGCTGACTGCAATGAAGTGTCTGTAGTGCAGCTGAGAGGTGTCACCCAGCCTGCCAGCGCCGTGGGGGGGTTGTGCAGGTGGTTGGTGGGAAGCTCCCTGCCACAGACTTACCTGGTTTAACCAAATTACAGTCTGAGACAGACACACTCACACAGCCCATCAGATTTTCCTCCATGTGGGCCATCAAAGGGCATGAAAATGTTGGTTTCCTCTCCATGTGCTCAGCAGTATCTGCCAGCGTGCTGAAATGAAGGATTAGTCCAGGTGTCTGTTTGGTTTTCCCAAAGCCAAAACACAATCTCACATTTAAAGGGACAGAGTAACTACAAACATCTCATTCTGCCTGAATTTCTCTGCTTGCTCTTTACTCACCTCTCTCCCTCCAACACAAACAAAAGCTACTATAGAGAAATAGGCTTTCTCTATTTATTTTGGACTTTCTTCCCATTTCCTAAGTATAATCCTGATGTTTTTCTGTTTTACTTATGAGGACTCAGGAAGAGAAAGACCTTGAAAGTTGGAATCCTCCTACCTCCCCCAAAAAAATTACAGATCCATAGGCAGCTTTTCTGTCCTGAGTAGCTAGACTCCAAGTTCTCCATTTAATTGTGGAATACACAAAAATCACTGCATGTCTCTGTCAAAGATGGGTGACTGCAATGAAATCCCAAAGGGTAGGTGGGCTTTCTGCTGGCACTTTCTGTCCTAGACCCATGTCTCTGTGAGAGAGCAGCAGTGGCTCTTCACGTCAGGGTGGCCTTCATCAGCGTGAAAGAGATGTGAGCTCATCTTGGATTTCGTGATGTGCTCTCATTTCAAGGGAGGCCTCATTATTTTTTGGCTTCATCTTTCTAATTACATGGTTCTTCCACTCTGGTACTCAAAAGCTCAGTGTTTGGCCCTCTATCTGTCACAGAACTACTTCAATTGGAAAAATGAGCAAAGACCTCTGCAAATGCACCTGCCCATGTGAAACACATACTGGGGGAGACCTGAAGATAGTAGATGATTCATCATGAGAAAATCAGGCCCTGGGTTACTTGCTTTGTAACCCAAGTAGGAGATACAATTTGTCTGCCCTACTCTCAAAAGTCTTGTGAAGCAACAAGCAGGGTAAATGAATCGTGTGATGCAAGCACAGAACAAAGTGGAAGCTCAGCCATGCCAACAAATAGGAGCATCTGTTCACCAGAAACAGCACAGGCCGAGGTGAGCCAGTTGCAGGTATGGCCTCCCCTCTGAGCAGAGAGGTGCAGTTTGGTGCAGCAGGTCTCAGGATGATCTTTCTGAAACAGAATTGCAGTTCTGGGTTTGATCTGAATCCACCCTGGCTGAATTTCTCCATCCCCCCTTGGCTCATGTTCAGCATCTTCCCTGAAAAGGGGAAAATGAAGAGTGACCATTCCAACTGTATCCCAGACCAGGGTACCTCATGGCAGATAAACAAATGGATCATGAAGACTCTAGAACTGCTACAATGAAACCTCCTTACTGGAATATTTAGGCAGAGTTTGTTTTGGGTAAGTAATGCTCAAAATATTATGTGTAAATCCAGTCAGGCTTTCAAACACACCTATTAACACCACTCCTGCTCCAGCCCCCCAGAACATCCCTTTTGTTGCCATCTTACCCTATTAAAAATGGGCTATCTGTGCTCCTTGCCTCTCTGGAAGCTGTCTTCACTGCCACTGTTAGCCAGGATTTACTATATTTGATTTCTTCCCTGTGAGTGAGAGAAAAAAAAAAAAGACCTACTGACTTCAGCACAAGCAGCTGGGATTTGCCTGCACCCTCCCTGCTACAGCTTGAGCCTCAGCAGCAACCACTGCCCAGTAAGCAGAGCAGCTCAGCTTTAAAGCATCTCTAAATCTGAGTTAGAAACTCCTGTGTGCCAGCAGGAGTCAGCTGGGGTAAAACTCGAGCTACCAGTGTACTGAAGACAACTCTGATTTTCCAACTGCTACAGTAATTCCTCTGCTTGTAACAACTCATTTTCCTCCACGGTGTCTCAGAATGGGTTTAAAAATCCCATCAGTCAGATTTCTTTTGTCAAGTCTTTTCTCAAGGTTCAACAGAGGTCTTGGAGACTGAGAGCAGGGAGGGACTCAGTCTGCTTCATCATATCACTCCCCTGGAAAGTACTGCATTTGAATATAATCCAGCTATTTTGTTCTTACATCCCTCACAGAGCCCCTGCAAGCAGCACAGAGCTGAGACTTGGGACTTTTTCAGAGTGTTACTGCATCTGTCATCTCACATTTGTTTGACAAGAAGGCATCCCCTCAGTGTCTTTGATGAAGAACATCATCAGCTCCCTGCATTTTGTCCTGAGACATTCCTTTTGCTGCTAGATAATGGAAAAAATCCAAGATTTCCATGTGAGTTCCTGTTTCCAATCCAGCAGCAAACAGTGTGTTCCTGTGTGTTAAGTCCGGGCTCTTCAAACTGTCTCCTGAGCTGCAGGTGTGGAAGCTCCCTTTGGAATCCCTGTTCTTCAAGGTGCCAGATGAGCTGTGCTGAGCTCTGACACCTGCCCCTTCAGCACAGCATTCAGTACAGCCTAAGCAGTGGGTAGGTTTGGGCTGAGCACAGAAGTCATAAGCCAAACAGGTAACACAGACCTGTCCCTTTAGGCCTGCATATGGGATTTTTTCCCCCATCTCTCTCTCTCAAGTTCTGGGAATTTAAACATCCAGCTTTTCATGGGAGGAGGGTCTGTGCCTTGAGCTGTGTGACCTGACATGGGACAGAAGCTGCTCCACTGCAGGTGAGTTGGCACTCAATCCAACTCCTAGTTATCTGGGACATTAAAGCAGGCAGAACCCCTGCCAGCTCAAATTAGCTGATTAACAGCTTTAGGGGGCACAATGCTCTTAATGTATAGAACAAAATCATTTTACAAATAGAGGTATTTTCTAGGGATGGCTTAAAAGTATCTGCATTAAAGAATAGTTTTGCTAAGCTATGCCTGCCCTTGGATGGATGTCACAACAGCTCTTGTCACAAAAACCTTTAAAGTGAACAAGCTCTACATTTAAGATCTCACCTATTTCTGCCTGATTTTCTTGCCACAGCAGGAAGGACACTGAGTATGGGGGACTGAACTGCCCCACACCAGGGGCTCACCGTGCTGGTGTCCTCCCCCAGGCAGGAAGGTGTGGTGGCCATCCAGGGCTACAATTAAATTTAGGATCAGACTTTGCTGAACTTGTCCAACTCATCACTTCTAGCCTTGCTTTTATCTGCTCAGCACTTCACACCTTCCCTCTGCAACATCAGCCTTTTGCTGCCAGTCTCTCCTTACACCCTAATAACCATGATATTAATCAGAATATAGGAAGATAAGAACCAAGGAGGGTTTAGACAGAAAACCCCGAGGCTGGCCAGAAGAATAACCAGGGGACAGGCAGATTGCTTATGTAAGGAACTGACAACAATTTAGGCCACTGGGGAAATATGAGGATCATAAAGTGATCTGGTTATCAGTTACTTTCACAACATCATGATGGGATGGATCAATATAATTAGAATTGTACAGATGAGAAAATAGATTTTCTAAACCCAGTTGTGGTCTCTTCATTATGATGCTCTGGGCCCACCTATACAGCAGCAATTTCTCCCATGCATACACACATCTATGTGCCTCACCAACTGAGTGTAGCACAGCTGTCACCACCATACTGGAACAGGTCTAACCAGGCCTGGAGGCACTCCAGTGCAGGCTGGGTGCTGTCGGGGCAGTGCTGCTCTGACAGCAATTTGCTCATGGTTATAACACATCAGGAAGGAAAAAAACCCAACTCAACAACTCATTTGCACATATAAGGTTTTTCTCCTCAGCTCAAGGACTGCAAATGCCATGCAGCCTTTACATTGTCTCCAGTGGTTTGGCTGATTATCACTTCTCTAATTCCAGTTCACACAATCCACTTTCTTATTATGGATGTGCTGCTGACATGTACCCAGGCTGATTAGATAGTCAGACACAAGCCAAGGAAATAATAAATACACAACTCCACTTTTCAGAGAATTACTTTAAGCTCTTGTGTGCACAGCTGAATTTGTCTTATAGCTTGATCTCTGCCCTTTTAGCAAAATCCAGCTACTGAGTTAAATCTTCCAGTAGATAAATCACATCATCATGTTTTCCAGGTTTACCATTTTTCCCATCCATTAGAGAGTGAACAACTATTCTTGACTACTCTCATAAAACCACCTTCCCAGTCCTATCAGTGGGCCAAGAGATGCTTTTCCCCTTATATATACATGTCCCACCTTGCAAATGCACCCAGTCCTTGTCATCTGCAGAGGAGAAAACTACACCACAAAATCCAAGCACACCAGGTAAGCAGCCACTTGGGCAGCCAAGAGATGTCTTCTGGCTGCATGCTGGAGGGGTCTGGCTAAGAGTGCAGCTTCATCATATGGAGAACAGGCTGAGTCCAAGCTACACACTGCAATAGGTGACCAGGGGTTTCTACTGACCAGCCTTAAGGAGGACTCCATAAAACTAGAAAAATGCAGAAAAGGCTGATCAAATTGATCTAAGGTGCAGAGAAACTCTTCAGAGACAGGTGACTGAAGGGAAAGGATATGACAGAGACCTGTAAAATCAGGTGTGGGATGGAGATGGCAAACAGGGAAGGGAGCATCAGATGAAAGCAGCAGCTGGAGACTCAAAACAAACACAGGGAAATACTTCTGATGTATCATGTTCTTAAAAAGCAGAACAGGTGGTGTAGGTGCTAGAAGTTTGATGAGTTTTTCTTTCAGGATCTTTTCCAATTGCATTTCAAAAGCAAACAGAAGCTTTAGCTCAGGACCTGAGCCACAAAGTGCTGGAGGCTGGGAAAGTACAATGGGAAACATCCTTATGTTCTTGTCCTGTTCTTACACTACTCTTGTCACTGGCAACTGGCACAAAAAGAGACTGATCTGGATGGATAAGTGTCCTGATCTGGGACATTTGTTCTTGTGTTCTAACTGAAAATGAGTTGCAAAGCAGTAAAAATACTAATGTAAATTTCCATCTAAGCAGAAGGTGCCTTTACTCCAGAGCCATCCACACTATGCTGATGTTAAACCATTTAATAGCTTCATCTTTCCTGTTTGTAACATGTTGTTAATGGTGCCCATCTTTTAAATATACTCCAAGAGATACAACTGGGCAAATTACACAAAGACAACACCCATGTTATTGACCAAAACCTCTCAGCCAGCTCCACAGGTCAGTGTGTGCTGGTGCTCAAGTCCAAATAGCCAAGGGTCTGTGACAAGGCCGTAAAACAAGATGCTAAAAGGCATCAGGCATTGCATTTGATTTTCAGAAGCACTAGCTGTCACTGAGTATTGAAAACCTTTTGAGGTCAGATCCTCCTTTTTGTGTTTATTTTGGAATCTAGAACAGGGGGCCTCAGGCTGCTGTTTCCAGAAGGGTGAAGACTCAAGTCCAAACCTACGTGGCCCGTTTATGGTTCCAAGATGTTACAACAGCAGTGACAGGGTCAAACTTGGTGGATCTGTGACTCCCATCAGGAAAGAAGTTGGGGAGGAAAAATCAAACTGGGACTGAACTGCCTGCAATGCAGAGAAGAGGTTTTCAAGTCACCTTTAAACACAAGACTTGGATAAAGTCGTGTCAGCATGGCTGCAAAACTTGCTGGGGAGCAAGGGAAGTGAGCTGCCTTCCAGGGCAGTTAGGAGGCTACTGTTCACTCTGCCTTCTCTGGAGGTACTTTATACAGCAGGGGCTGCAGAAGAGACACACTCAGGTCTTTGTGGTGACCCAGGGTTGAGGCAGTGACATGAAGCTACCTTGGCAGCTGCAATGACACTCACGCTGTTGCCCATCTTGTACAGAGAAAAAAACTCTGTTATTATGGGTTTTTTTCAGTCAAATTCTTTTCCAGTTTAAACTGACTTACCCGTCCATGTATGTAACCTCATTTTCAGCTGAGAGCAAACACCAAACCTATCATTCCATGTCCTGAGCAGCCACCAGCTCCCATCAAGAGAAGCAGCATCTCTGCATCTCCCAGACAGCTTTGTAATTAAACTGTACAGAGCTCTCCTCACTCAGGGCTTGTGTAGTAGGCTTTCATTTCAGCTCACTCCCATACCTTCATTTCTCTGCAAGTCTCCTCAATTAGGATTACTTTTGTCACTCTTGAATATTACAGGTCTCCTGTGTCTCAAGGTTAGTTTACACTGGTGGGATTTCTCGTAGGGAACTTGCAGCTTTGCTCTGTGCTCTGTATCATACTGGTGTTTATTTTGGGGAAAACTTGCAGTGATTTACAATAAGACCCTTGTTTTACAACCCTACAGTTTTAAGTACAAGTTGACTTCACACAGTCTCTCATTTTCCTATTGCTTCTGCCAGGAAGGATCTCTGTAAAGTTTGAAAGAAGGACCTGGCTAATAGAAAACTCTGGTATCCTCTTAGGAAGGAAGAAAATAAACCCAAATCTGACAGCAATAGAAAGTTGTCACCTGCTCTGAGGTGAGGAGGGGATTTTTATTACAGCTCAGTGGAAGCAGCAGCCTCTTACAGACTCCTAACAGTCCTGCCAGCTAAGTGAGGTAAAAATCAGTTTACTGTCACAAAAAATATTTGATGGGCAGGATCCCAGTCCTGGGAGCTCTGCTCTTTCCTACAGCAAACTGTCTGCATCAAATCTGCTGCCTGGCTGAAGCTGGCAGTAGAAGCACTAAACAGGGCATTTGCTGGCACTAACTCCTGCAATCTGGGAGAATTTCTGCCTTCTGGTGTATATAGCACTATCACCTCCAGTAAGGGCAGCTAACATCTCCAGCAGACTTGGCTGACTATGAATGCACAAGTCTTTTAATGAGCATGTGCAGTGAGCAAGGTTCATTTGCTCTCATCTCCTTCTCATTAAGGACTGTGCATTAGAGATACTCATCCAAACATTCACATTGATGAAGCTCTGGCTCCCCAAAACACAGTCACAGAGGGCAGGGTCATGCCTGGGGTAGGCATATGGGCTTTGCATCTCAGCACCTTTTCAATTAATTATTTTCTTCTGCTTAAAAAAACCCCAAACATTTCTATTTTCATACCTCCTGTTTGGGAATGCACTTCGGATTTCTAATTACTAGAACTATTAGTTCCTTTGTAGCTCCAAAGCTGATTAAAAAGAGCACCCAGTGCAGAGGTGCAGAATATGGGTCAGATCCCCAGATGGTGTAAAAGCAATGGATCTCCAGCCAGGACAAAAAATGTACTAAGAACTAATTCTGCTTTTTTGCCATGTAATAATATTGCTTTCACCTTGAAAATAATGGTGGGAGTTGAGGGTCAGTGCTGTCTCCCACCCTCCCCTGCACACAGGTATTCTCCTGAGGTAGTGCATTGAAAGCTGCTTGTCTTAGTTCTAGGAAGATGAACTCAATGTAAAAAATACAATTCATAATACTAAATAAAAACAAGAATAAGAATCTAGAGAGCAGGGGTAAGTGCCCACACATTTCAATAGCAGCTATGTCTGCCAACTGTCAGCCCAAAAAAGTCATTAAAATAATCTGTCCTTTTATCAAGAGCAAACTCTTGCTGACTGATAATGCTGAAAACACGATGCTAATTCCAGCCATCTCTGGAAGCTAATTTAACCCTTTCCTGAACATCATACATACTGCCTGGGATACAGGAGCTCTCTTCATGCAAATTTGGTTCTTTTGCCATCAGAGGTTTTTTCAGGTAATTCTGTAGCTCTTGCCAAAGCTTTTGATCTTGTTGCTATTTTGCCTTCACATCTACTGCCCTATCTTCACCAGGATTTATTCCCTGCCCTTCAGCTGCAAGCATTAGCTGTGTTTGGAGGAGCAGTCAGATCACCTACCATTTGTACTTCCCTTACAGAGGACCCTGCTCCTGTCATGTGCCACAACACTCAGCTCCCATAAACTTCACTATGAGATAGTGGCAGCTTCACTGACAGCATCCAGCTCCTTTTCAGGCTTGGGTTCCTCTCAGACCTGCAGAGATCAGTAACAATCTCATAGACTAGTAGGGATTTTGATAAATACAAGAGGGATTTTATATGCCAAAGCATAGGAGGCTTCAGGTCTAATGACAGAGCTGAAGATCTGCTCCCTTGGAAGATAAGAATCCTTGCACATCTTACCCAAGCTGAGCAACATCCCACGTGGCTTTCAGCATCCCCTGTGTGCTGGGTGATAACTGCAAACACATCCCTCTGATAAAAAATAATGCAAGTCCTTTGCTAAAGCTTCAAACCCCCTGCCAACGTGGGATTTCTGGATAAACAGATTCCCCTCAGTGATTTGTTTCACATGATAATCATTTAGAGGAGGTTTCAAACGCTTCAGCCTTCAGTCAATAGCTGACTCTACAGCTTTGCTATCACTGCCCCTTTTGATTTCCTTTGCTTTTCTTTCCTTGAGATCAAGGTGATCTATTTTTAGTGCAGGGACTGGTTAAGTGAGGAGTTGCTATAGTGACAGATAGCTGATACAAACCAAGTCCCACTGCAATTCTTCCAGCTAGTAAATGAACACTACCCAAAGTGGGGTAGTGGCCAGGGGTGCCCAGACACTGCTCAGCTCAAGGGGGGCATTAATACCTGCCCAGGACTCCCAAGGTGACACTGAATGTATATGAAGGAGCCAGAAAGCAGCCTGGGTGCCTTTTGTAGGAAGCACACATCCTGCTGCCTTTGCTGGCCCAAGGCATGAGCTGGTGTTGGTCGTGGGTCTCGTGCTGGTCTGCTGGTCCAAATCAGCTGTACAAGCTCCCCTTGCTGCCTCTACCCAAGAAGTCACCCTGTTGAATATTCATCAAGAACAATTTTGTGCCATCACTGAGAATTGGGTGTGAAAAGATGCACAGTCTGATGGCCCACTTTGAGCAGGTCTGGTATCAGCCTAGACCAGATCAGCCACGCCTTTGGCCAGATGAGTCTTAAACCTCTCTAAGGATGGAGAGGCCACAACCTCCCTAGGTTACCCGTGCCACACCACCCTCTTGAGGGAATTTTTGTTAACATCCAGTCTGACTCTCAGCCACAAATGCTTCCCTTTTACCCCTTCTTTTACCACCTGCCACTACTAAGAAAACTTTGTCTCAATCACCTTTGAAACTGCCCTTCAGGCAGCTATTACATTATCTCAGCCTTCTCTCTGCTGGACATTTTTTTTGCCCAGCTTCCTCAGCCTCTCCTCAGAGATCCCAAAACATCTGATTTAGGTCCCAAAACATCTTGGTATTCCTCCAGCTTCCCAGCTTTTTTCTGATGGGGGGGACCAGGCATTGTACACCCTATTCCAGGTGCACCCCACCAGCACCAGTTGGAAGGGCATAACAACCTCCCCTGACTGGATTGCTCCATTTGTCCTACTGTAGCCCAGTCAGTGGTTCACCCCACTGACAATGACAGCACAGCATCACAACCCTCAGGTTCTTCTCCCTGGGAGTCAGCCATCCCTGTCCAGTGTGTACAGCTGCACAGGTTCATCTCCCCAGCCAGGGCACTAATGAATATTAGCCCTCCCCACACTGATGCCTGGATATTGACCATCCCTAAATTCAAGTATGTCCCTTGGGAAGTGTCAGCATTATTCCAGCTTCTCTCCTTTCAGCTCAGCCTTTCTCTTAAGGAGGCTGGTACAATCCACACCCACTTGATTTCTGTTGCCATTGCTGCAGAAAGAGCCTCTCCATTGCAAACTTTTTGTCTCCCTCGTGTCTCCAGCTGATCCATCCCATTTCCCCCTCACCTACATTTCTTAAATTGATTTCTCGCCCTATATTTATTAACTGTAATTACACTATATGCAGGCAGCAAAGATGTCACAAATCATCTGTTCCTCTCCAGGAGCAGGAAAGGCAGGATAGTCCCAGGAACCCTGCGTGTGCCATCGTAATTCTTGTGCTGACTGAAATAAAACCGTGGGGCCAGATGGGCAGGATCTGTTCAACAATCCGGTGACTGTAGCTCCCAGCATGTCAAAAGGGTCCTTGTTACCCTACAGAGAACACTGCACTGGGAAGCAGCTGTTCTCCAATGCCTGGAAAAAACTCTGAAGAAACAAGAGGATGCTCTTCATTAATGTCAGCTAATCCTGTCACCCCTCCTGCGGGTAAATCACTCCAACCTTCCCAAAGGAGGAGCAGAAAAAGGACAGGAGGGGAACTCTTGAGTTCAAGCACACAGTGCAGTGCTGGGATCTGTCCTTAAACCAAGTAAGGCTGTCTGACCTTTCCAGCATGGAGAATTCAGGCCTCTAAGCCAAGCCTGCCAGTCACAGAATGATATCTTACAGAGCAGCCCCTCATCTCCCCAGACGAAGCCTTTGAGTTTCAGAATGACTCTGCAATGACAAGGAAATGGCTAAAACAATTTTAGGGCATTAAATCCCACTGCTCTGAGCACTTTTAAGTCCTTGAACTGCTTTTAGGTTGGACAGGAATAAAGGTGAAAGTAGAAAACAGCTGAATCCTGATAATTCCTGGGATTTGCTGATCCAAGAAAGCTGACAAATGAACTGGCTGAACAACACCTCTGCAGCTGCACTCTTGGGCATTGCACTGAAACTTTGAGCACGGAGTCAATAGTCCAAGACATTGATTTCTAATTAAACAAAAGCACCCACCTACATAAATGCTACTGTCAAGTGGAACTTTAGGCTGTGGAAACAGATCTGGGCTTGAAATTTGCTTTTCAAACCTGGCAAGAGCTTTAATAACATAGGTGCATGGGAGTGTAAATAAATTGTGGTCTAGATAAGCACATTTAAATTGAGTAGAAAGTCAGACTAGGATAACAGCTTCTCACACAGATATGCTCCTGAAAGGCAGAGCCCTTGAAAAGTCTAAGTGAAAGGAGAAGGAAGAAAGCTGGTGCAATAAGGATGATTGTGCAATTGTGATCATGCATGGAATTCAGTAATTCCAGTGATTTTTGGCACGTAGGTTGTGTTCAGGAAGAAGACACTCCAGCTGCATTCTTTAAGCTGAGCCATCATGTGTGACAGTCTCAGCTACACTGTTTGCTTTTCACCTCAGAAATAAGTAAGATGATAGCTGATTCTACCACAGGTTATCCAAGGTAGCTTTCAAGCCTTAAACACATATCTGAAGTCACCTGGAAAAAGGCAGTCCTGCTGAATACACCATTGTCTCCTTCCAGAAACAGGGGGTGTCTGTGTCCACTTCCAGTCAGTGCCCAGCTTCCTTCTGTCCCAACAAACCCCTCCTCATACTTGCACTTCACAGCCTTGCCTAGATCCCATCCCATGCTTTGTTTTTAGTTTCTCTCTGTCTTGCCAGTAACACTCATCCTGCTGTTCCAAGTGATGGTATTTGAACAGCAGCAGATTAAAGTATCCTTAAGACAGTAAAAACCTGAAGTGTCTGTGATGCTGCTGTGCCTGGGACACAAACACCTGCACACACAGGCACCAGCAAGGACCAGAACCACACAGACACCTCCCAGGTGGAAGCTCTTCCAGCCCCAAACCTGTGCAGTTTGTAAACTAGCCAGCTGGAAGGGAAGCTGTTCCCACTGGTGTCACCCACCACGTGGCTGACAACAGCAGTCAGTGCTGAGTAATTCAGTCATTTATAGTAATATAGGTATTTTTGAGCAAACTTTGTGACAAGATGCACAGAGCTGCCTGGGGCAGGACTGGGAAGAAGTGTCAGGGGGTAGATTCATTTGCATTACCATCTGTAAATTTGTGCCTCAAGAGAACATACTTTATGTGTAAGAAAATGTATTTCCATATGTATGACCTGCACTTCAGACCAAAATAACTTTAAAAATAATTTACCTTGGCCAGCTCATTGTGAGGGCAAAGAGTCTACATCTTCTTTAAGCCCATGAAGGGATTCAGAGCAAGGGCACTGCTGGGCTCTGCAGCAAGGAGGGAGCAAAGGAAAAGTCCAGTGCAAGGACTCTGCTCAATATACCTCCATTGCCATTCCCACCACATCACTGGAGCTTTTCTGGGGTTTATTACTATTGGAATTTTCTGGTACTTGCTTGAAAATACATTGCTGATTTGATTGCTGCACACTCACAGTCCTTTTCCCTCTGTTCAGAATGATTCAAAGCTGTGTACAAAACAGGGATGTGCCAGAAACTAGCAGCCCAGTGACTGTAAGGAAGCAGAAAATAAAAAGTCTAAAACATTTCATCAGGCTCATCACTGTTTTTCTTCTCCCTCACAATGAATCATAAAAATTTCACAGCTTCCAGGTCTCAGAGCTCTGTGTAGTACAAGATTAATCAGTGCTGATCAGCCAGGGCTGCACAGGCTCTAAAATCACTGTCAGCTCAACAGAGCATGAAAACCAGTAGAGAAAATCATTAACAAACCAAAGCAGTCTCAGTTTCTCATGCCCAGTCTCTGATGCTGGTGGTTTTAAGCTGCTTTTCAGGAGCAACAGGATTTTGCTCTTTCCATTTGTTTACAGCAACCACTGGAATGTGCAGCCATCTCCTCACTCTCTTTTATTTCTCCAGATTTTTTTTGGCCATATTTTCTCCCCCCACTGCCTCATAACAGAAACATCCCACCAGGATGACAAAAATAAGTATATCAGCTCTGGTCTTCCCACAGGCAGCATCACCTGCTTTGGGCTGAGGTGCCAAATGACCTGCAGCCCCCCATGTTGGAGGAGAAGGAGATCAAGGCCTGTCTCCTTTTGCAATCACTTCTCTGTCCTCCTCCCACACATTTGCTGCCCCTATTCTCAGTGAAACTATCCACAACCAGTCTTGGGCTGATAAACAATGATGTGAGACAGGCTGAAGTATCCCTTGGAGTATCCATTTGCCCTTGGAGAGGTTGTGAACCTCCTGTTCTTTACTTTGGTCCAAGTCCTTCCTCATGGAGTTCTGCCTGAGCTGGTTGCATCCTACAGCACGTTAACTCCACGTGGTGATCACTGATGGCAGTTGCCACAGCTTTGCTGTTGGGAAGGAAGAGTTTGATTTCTTTTCTTGACACACAATCCACACTGACCACCAGCTCCAGGGGTCAGAGAAGGATGATGGTAAACTATGGAAGAAACCCCTTGAGTTTTTGACAGAGATGGGAAGACATTTCCACTTGGGTTTCATACTTAAAGGTACTCTAAAGTACACCTCCCAGATCTGCTCTAGAGCTTCAACATCCCATGGCAGTGAACAAAGACATGGGATAAAAACATGTGCATTGAGTGCCACCAGCTTGGCTAGGGAAAGTTATGGGGCAACTTAGGAACAAGCCTCTGCCCTTTGCACTGGGACTGCCCAGTGAGTGTCTTGGGGGGGGGTCAAAGCATGTTTGCACCTGTACATATTGGGGTGTAATTCAGCAGACTCACTCCTAAATTTAGTCCTAATTTCCTAATTTGCACCTAATAACAAAAGCTGTCAGGGAAATGATCCTCAGGAGTGTTCCTGAGGCAGGAGAGGGCAGGGGCTGAGGGGCAAAACTGAGGTTTGCTTGGATCCCCCTGGACCTGGCTTCCTGGGGCTCAGCTTCAGCCCCTGCCAATTAAAACCCACTGAAACCCCCAGGAGGAACACCAGGGTTAAGGAGAAGCTCCTGGGCATTCCCACGCAGCTAAAAACCTCTAAAATAAATGTTCTGAGGCTACATGCCTGGGCACAGGGCAGTGCCAGGGTCAGGGCAGCCACGTGGGCAGAGCAGCTCCTTCTCTGGGCACTTTGTGTATCTCCTGCTTGTGTCATTCAATCCTTCACGGAATAGAGGGTGGCCTTTAAAGGGCAGAGCCATTAGCCTCACTGGGGCCCAAATGTTGTCCCCTTCCAAAATGCCAAGCCTGTTTCCAACACACACTGGGTTGCAGCAAGCCCTGGCAGGTGGAGAGGCTGCCAGCACCCTGCCCAGGCCTGCAGGGACTGCAGTGGGAAGGAAGAAACTCTGTGGAGGTGATAAGAGATGTTGGAGAAATTTTGGGTAATCCCAGTCCTCAGCCCTGCCAGAATCATACTGCATAAGGCAGCTTCCCTGCTGATTGCTGGGGCTCAGGCTCTGGGCTGCTTCTCTCCTGGAGGAAAGCTGCAGGCTCTCTGCTCTCCCTGCTCTTCATGGTGCTCATTCATGCTTTTCACTTTCCCCTCTCTGCTCTTCTTTGGCCATACTAAGGTGTCCCTTTGCTGCTCCACACTGAGGGAGGTACAGGTATGCCCTTGTTGGCAATGCCAACCCCAACTGCTCCACAAGCACACAAACCCCTCCATCAGTGCAGAGGAAGGACGGGGTTTAGCTCAACTGATACACAGAGGAAAGTACTACTTGATAACTTGAGTAACAGTGGCCTGATGGTATCTACCCCTGGGAAGATGAGAAGCTGCTCTGGCCCAATCCTATTTGCAACAAAGAGTTTTAAAACACCTGTAGAGACAGCAAAGAAAAAAACAGAAACTCCAGATTCAACTAGTCCTGCTGGCAGAGCACCCCTTTCTGGGCATCAGGAGATTTCTTCCTCTTCTTTCCTTCTCCAGCCCTTTTCTGAATACAATCCAAGTTCATTCAGCCACCCCAGGAGAGCAGGGTGGCAAAGAGCATGTTGGGCTGCTGTCATTTTTAATCCCTGATGATAGATGGCAGCTGAAGGAGCTGTACCAGTGTGTGACCAACCCTGATGAGCCACCAAGCCTGGTTGCTACCAGTGCCTGTCACTAATACTGATCATAAAACCTGCTGAGTGCCAGCAGTTCCCCTGGGAGCTGCTCAGAGGTGTTTAGTAAGGAGCAACAGCTACAGGATACAGACTAAATCTAGCAATTAATGCAAAGCTTTCATTTTGACATTTCTCTGCAAATAGGGGGGGGGGGGAAAACAAAGAAACAACCAACCCCAAACATTTGCAACATCAACTTGTTTCCTGAAAGGGCTCCAGACTCCACTGGGATGGCAGAGGCAACCCCTGTGGCAGCACATCTGAGGAAGGCACTGACACAGACACATCCCTTTTGCTTTCTCCTACTCCTGGGACTTAGCAGCTTTGTGCTCATGATGGAAATGCACCCTAGGGAGCTGACCTGGTCGTGCTCTACAAGAACAGTGTATGCAACATCTGTACTGTGCCCAGTGCTGGCTGGGCACCACTGGAGTGGGCTGCAGAGCTGGACTGATGGCAGTGTGGGTAAGGAGAGGCACATTTTTGGGCATTTCTGGCATTACACTTTCAGCAAATCACACAAGTGCTTCCACCTAGTTGAGAAATTAGGAGTTTTAATTAGACATTTGGGAATAAATTTTACATCTGGGCAACCTAAAATCTACATTTTTTCCTCTTCTTGCATAAACTGTCTTTGTGCATCTTGTTGATGCTACAAAACTCCAAAGATCTGTGTCTTATCTTATTCACATCACCTTGACCTTACTACCACTCCAGCAGGTTTATGGGGATGAAGAACAAGGTACAGTACCTTAGATTTTAAAATACTTCACTGTACAAAACAGGAAGAAAAGGAAAAGCATTTGCAAGAAGGATACCTTAAAAACAACACAACTGACACTGGATAAATTGCAAAACATGAAACAATAGAAAAAGAAGCTTCCTGGGCAGCCCCCTGCCCATCAATTGCAAGTCCCCACCACTATTTCTGGATGCACCTCTCCACACTGTCCCTATGGTCCAACACTACTCATTACCTTTGTCATTCTGCTGGATTTAATACAGTGATTCCTAACCAGTAGAGTGTAAAAAAGAGCCTCGGACAAGTCAGCCTCTCTACACTGTGCCTTACTCAGCTGAATCAGTGTAACATCAGTTTTAAACCTCTTAGTCACAGCACAGAATCTCTCAGCAGCACTCACAGAACCACAGAGTTGGGAAACAGCTACCCTTAGTCCATAGAGGAAATGCATTAAATACTCTATTTCCACACTATTCTTAGGAAAAACAACCAGATCCTGCTGGAAATCCCCTTGTCCCCCAGCCAGCTGCTCTCTCTGGGATACACAGACGCTCTCCCATGCACACAACTCAGCACCTGCACCACACAGTGACCAGCACGAGCTTTGACTACAGGAGAACGGTCTCTAATTGCAACTCAAACATAATTACCTTGATAAGTGCAGTGTCAGAAGGACACACTGTTAAACACAGTACTTATCAGACTGATATGCATTTTTTCTCTCCTTAAAATTAATCTCTCAATATACAACGTGAGTCCTAACGTAGCATTTAGTCACTGTTCTTCCATTGGAGTAACATTAGTCAACAGCCCCTTCTGACTGCACTTGGTGGTGTTCAGTGTAAAGCTGCCTGCACAATCACCCTTTTCCTAAGGGTAAGATCTGATGTATGCTCCAGGTGTCAGCTCAGATGGTCACCTCCAGTGCAAACCAGCACAGAAATATCCACACAGCTGCACGATTCAGTTGGCAAAACCGGGAAGAACAAAGTTATTCCTCAGTTATTCCCTAACCCCCACTTGCTGCCTCTCCCAGAGACCAACTCCCCTCCTTTTTGGATGGATCACACCGAGGCTCCTACCGAACAGGCCATGGGGGTCGGACTGGCGCCTCTCTGAGCTCTTGCACTGCTCCTTTCTCCTCTTGATCCCTCTAAAGCTGCCAAAGCGCTTCATGAGCTGCGACATGCGCCCGCGCGGCACCAGCTGTCGCTCATGCCCGGGACTGAAGACAAAAAGCCACGCGAGGGGCAAGACAAGGTGCTGCTCACACCAAACCCCCAGGCCTGGGAAAAGAGTCCACCTTGCAGGTGGCTCAGCTCCCAGCAGCTCGGTCGTGGTCTTCGTGGAGAGGCGCTCCGCAGGAGGCTGCCAAACCCGGCGCTCCGGGCGCTTCCAGTCTCGATTGCCGCGTACAGTAACTTGCCCGCGAGTGCCTGTGGACACGGGGAGAAGTTCAAAGTCTGCCCAGCTTGCAGGCACGGAGCTCTTATCTGCCAGCAGTCAGAAGCCTCGGACACTGAAGCGTTTCCCAGCGGATCAGCTCATGCGGAAAAGGTTGGGAACAGATAAGTTCCCCGGGTTGAAAAATACTAACTATGCAAAGGAGCCACGAGCCCTCTTGAGGGGAATTGTCATGTGCGGCTCAGCATGATGACTCTTGAAGCAGGCTGTAAAAGGAAACCACCCCTGGACAGACAATCCCTGGCAGCGAGCGTCCCGGGCACACTCGCTCCGTGCCATGACATCACCCGACTATTTTGATTCCCGGGCGCCGGGTGTTGGCAGCAGCAGCAGCAGCAGCAGCAGCAGCAGAGCCCAGCTGCCCGCCCGTGGATCGCCCGGCCCCCGCCAACACGGA
>JAOEGS010022586.1:46564-58383 GCA_025447755.1 Corythornis vintsioides | reverse complement strand
GCAGCAGCAGCAGCAGCAGCAGCAGCAGCAGAGCCCAGCTGCCCGCCCGTGGATCGCCCGGCCCCCGCCAACACGGACTGGTGGATTCATGGAACGAGCTTCTGCCAGCCCAGAAAAACAAGGCTGATGCCTTCTGGAACCCGCAGCTGGAGCGATGGGCTGGACTGGCTCCAGAGCTGTGCCCTCCCCGTGCTACACGCACCCATATGATCTGCATAGATTGCTCCAGATTTGCTGCCTGCAAAGCAAAGGGCACCCGGGACAGCAGTTTGCAGCACAATTGAAATCCACCTCGTGGTCTTTTCAATGGGACGAGCAGTCCCCAGGCTGATGCTCATCCCAAATGGCCAGGGTGTGTTATGTGGGGCTCTGAGTCTGGACATTTAGAGCTGTTTACGCTAGGGAAGGGTTGATGAGCATGGACTGGGGTTGGACATCTGGAAAGGGGTGCAACCAGGGCATGGTCAAATTGTTGTAGCCAATCTCCCTAAGAGTACAGTCGATGCTCTGACAAATTACAAGCTTTTCTATGTTTAAGTCTCAGAGCACCAGCCTTTCCTCTGGACATTACTGGAACCTGAGGCTTGAGATCTTTCAAAATCAAACCCTGACTGAGTAATGAGAATCTTATCTCTTTAATTCCCATGAGGAATTAAAGGTCATATCACCTTTTTCCTCTACAAAGAAGCATGCCTTTTGCTTTGTGCTCATGATTGCTCTTGGGACTTCATATCACTAGAAAGTAAAATTAAAAACATCCATGAATACTGCAGAAAAGACTTTTATCAACACAGGTTCCTTACAGGCTCTAGTCTTTCAGAAAAAGGGTGGACTCCAAAGCATCAATACAAGGATGTCCCAGGACTTCAGGGACCCCCAGAGAAGCTACAGAGATGACAGTAGGTTCCTCTGACATCCTCAGCTATGAGGGACTTCCCTCAGTCTACCCAATGGAGAATGTGGAAGAAGACAGTACACAGGGTACCTTTGTTCTTCTACCTAGCAACCAAATTTATCAAATTATTAATAAGATGCTTAATTACCTTGCAGACAAGGCTCCCACTGATATCCAAGTAGGAACAGCAATAATTAATTTCAGGCTGTTCTCAGCCTTTCCTCTCCTGACTTGTCCTCCTTCTTTTACCTCATCTTTGTGGCTCTGTTGCAGGTTTTCAAGTGAAGAGCCCAGTGCTTTTCACCAAATAACCACCTCTTGCATGAAGCAGCCTGTCAACACAGTGCTTTGAGAGAGCCCATCCTCCTGCCCCCTCCCTTGAGGCTCACTGTTCACTCAGCAGAGAGGAGAAGCAGGCAGAGCAATGGAAGTGCTGAAGGATTGGCAGGGGAAAAGTTGTCAGTGTTACTTAAATATTTGTTTTAATGTCACTGTAGGAAGTGTCAAGCTCTTCACAGCCCATCTGGCCTTGTGTGACCACCACATTTACCTCCATAAGCTTTAGCTTCACTGTTGCTTCCCTTCATTCTGCCATCCTCATGCCACCATGACTGGGACAGGACCTGTCTCTCCTCATAAGTGCATTTCATGGGCCAGCTCTCAACCTGCTTCCATGAGAGCAGTGACCTTCACAGCCCTTCCCATCTGAAACCAGCTCCCCAAGAGCAAAACTGCATCTTCCTTGCTGCAATTTAAGCTGACTGCTTCTTATTCACATGAACAACAGATTGTTCCCCTGTTCTCTGGAGCAGCCCTTGACATATTGGAAGACAGTTATCCAGTTCTGTTTCCAGTCATTACTTGGCCAAAGACACAAGAAGCTCTGCCTGCAACACCAATGCAATCTGGACCTCAAGGTTTCCCTCCTCAGAAGAGCACTTGTCATTCTTCAGAGGCCAAAGGACTGCTGAGAATGACTTCAAGCCATCAGAAACCCCAAAGTTTAAATCCCTTTTTAATGAGATAAGAACTGTATTGCTGCAGCACAGAAACAGCCCTCTTTTAATAGAGGCCAAGGATAAATAGTGGCTGATGACCCTTTCCAGCAGGGCCATTGCACCAGGAGGGCTCATTTCCCCTTATTAAGGAAAGCAGCAAGACCCTAATGCTTCTGCACAGAGCTACCAGAAAATGAAACAATGCTGTTTAACAACTGACTTTCACAGTAATTTGTTAAAAAAAAATAGCACTAAGTGCTTTGAGTATGATCATTTTGTCTCCCACAGCTAATGGTCTATCAGATACTAGCAGATTTACACCAGATACTACATCTTCTTAATTATTTCAGTGGAAGGATCTTATAAAACTGCTAATAAAAAGCTGAGCTTCAAAGAGCTCCTTTGGGGCCATCTATGTTCTGGAGATTTGAAACACAAATCCCTTCCAAACAACCATGAAATGGACTCTTGTCAAGCTACTTTAAAGTCTCCCACATCAGTTATAGTATATTATGTTTCTTGAGCTGTATAAGACCCTCCCCTTCCAAAAGCCATACACACAAGCTCACCCTGAGAGGCACCAAGCGTTGGGCAGCTTAATAAAAGTACTAGTTGGGGAAGGAGCAGACAAACACTTGTGTGGGAAATGCTTCCCTAGTCCTGCTGATCTGCTGCACTGCCCCAGCCTGAGCCATTTCACATGAGGAGAGGAGTCTCATGGCAGGAGTGATCTCTGATCCAACCCAAAAACGCCCCATCCATGGCTGGGTTCCCCCTCCTTCATGCTTTGTGCTCTTCAGTTCTGTCTCAGCGTAAAAGCACCTTTTGTACACACACACAATTCACCAGGAACACACACACGATTCACCAGGAGTCTTCAGGCACCAACACAGCTGGATGCCACGTGAAGATTTGTTCTATGAGGCAGAAATGGGGGTTGAATGGTCAGCTTTGGCCACCAGATAGGAAATAAGGAAGATGCCATCCCAGCACCCTGTCTGACCCGGGCATCAGAGCTTTGAAACACAAAATGATTCACCCAGCTCACAGAGGTGTGAATTCTGTGCCGTGGTGAAAATACTTCCAATACTGATATTTTGAACCATTTTCTCCTTTGCCTGTTTAATAGGAGCTTTAACCTGATACACAAATATAGCAGCAGGGTGTGGGGCAAGCCACGGGGACCAGTTAGTCCTGTCAGAGCTTGTTCTGGTGTGAAAATGGAAAAAACCAATACTTTCCTCCTTGAAATTTAGAAGCTCATTTTGCACAAAACAGGAAGGCTGGAAAGGGCAAGTATCCCCTCAGTGACAATTAGCACTTCAGCTGCCTTTTGACTGCAAATCAGCAAAACCAATGCTTTCCTCTTCCTTGTAGCTGAGGATTTCCTTGTGCAAAAACTCCCTCTGTTTTTGTCATTATTCAAAGAAATCAAGTTCAGATCCCCCCTCAGACAGGTACCACACGAGTCACATTTGCATTTCTACATGGAACACATCTCTCTGCCCTCTTCTTAAAAGTGTCCCTAAACTGGAATTTTTCCAATGTTACCTTTTAAATTCAATCTGTTAACAGATGTTGGCAAAATGGAACATTTTCTCTCATTGTCAGTAGTGGCAGGACACGCTCACAAGCCTCCCAACACCAGACTGATTTTAACTGCAACCATATTTCAAATGAAAACTTGAAAAATGCTTCAAAATAACATGCAAGTAAGTATGTAAACGTGGTCTTTGCTCAAAAAAAACCCAACCCAACCCTCTGAAGACTTCCAGTGATGCAGTGCACATTAACAAAGGCCTGTTTTGCCTGAGCACCAGTTGCAGGCTGGTTGCTCAGAGCATGGAGCCAGTGTTTTCAAAGGGAAATACAAACTACCACTTTCTCCATCTGGTCCAAGTCCAGCTCACACCCCATAAAAGAACTGCAAGTTTATGACTCCAAGCTGGGTTCAATTACTTCCTATAATCATATCCAAGTGTTTCAGTGTGATGAGTTTTTGTCCTTGTCCCCTTCTTTTTATACTGCTTCATGCTGCTTTCACTGTGCATTAAGAAAGATTTCAACCCCTGAAACTATCAGGCTGGCAATAAATTGCTTTTGAAAAATCTGAAAGTTTAAATTTGACTTCTTTTTAGCAGTCTCAAAAGTGCACACTAGATTCCACAGAACTCTTGGTAAATGACTTATAAATTACATCCTGGAGCCCTTGTGATGTTTTTCTATCCTACCTTTCCAGAGTTTATAACATGAACCAGCAGGAACAAGAGTAACAGTGATGGCAGTGTTGGCAAACTGGTGATTTCTAGTAAGAAAAACACTGTATTTTGGGCTCAAAGCACCTACCCAAAAGGCTGATATGCTGGGACTGATGATAATTTTATCATCTCCCCACATCCTACCAATGAACTGTGGTGCATATGTTTCCAGCACTCACCTCTTTAGCCATTTTAGTTCTCAATGTGAGACGCTGCAGTCTGGCTGTGCTCAAACCAGCAGAACAGTATTTGCTCCAGCAAGTTCAGGATGGCTGCTGTGACAACACCACTCACATTTTAGAAGTTTTCAGCTAAAGAAAAACATCTTAGCAGTAACTTTTACCAAAAAAAAAAAAAAATACCATAGGCAATAAAGTTCCTTAGAATCATTTTTCCATTTGTTTTTCTCATCTCCCTTCTCTTTCTTCATTTTTTTTTTTAATCAAGTCTAACTGTATCCATTCACAAAACCCTGAGAAGGAAATAGGATTCACTGCAACATCACAAATCTCTTTTTTGTCCTCTTGTTCTTCTTTCTTTACCACTTCCTCACTTCTCATGTAGGATTGGAACAGATTAAATGACAAAGTTAAAATGGGCATAGATTGTAGGGCTGAACAAAATATCTCCTTCAGTGCAAATTAAAGTCTTTCAACCAGCAATGAACAGGTCACCAAGTGAATGACAGCAGATGAATAAAGCCAGAAATTACTCCAAGAAAGTGATACATTAGTGATGGCAAGTGTCTGAAGAGTGAAATTCACACCACTATCACATACTGAACACCCTGGAACACAAGAGACTAAAAATCAGAACAAACGAACTCTACTTTTCAGACTTTAATGTCATCATAATGGAATAGCTGGCAGACCAGCTCTGTTAACTTCCCCAGACAGCTCAGGAGCCACCACCAGCTCGATCTCACTTAGCATCTTTTCATCAGAGGAGGAAACATTCATTACCACATCCATGAGGTCTGGAAGAGAAAGAATTCCAAATCCTCTATTTTTTTTTTTTCCAGATTGTTTTGGGGGTTTTTTGGTCTTGAGAGGAAGGTTTGAGATTTTTTTACACCCAGATCAAACAGCAAATGTGTCAGCAAAAGAAACTTCACTGACTTTCACTGATCAGAAGATGGAAGAACATTGAGAAGGACAGACCCTGCAGTTTACTGTGACCATAACAGAGGTCCCTTAGCAACCTGCCAGGGTACAGAAGGGACAAAGCCCAAAACAATGGACACGTAAGGGAAACCTGGCATTGTTCTGATGCTTACAATGAGCTAGAAGCCATCCTAGACCAAATATTTCCTATTTCCTATGATACTACCAATTCAGGTAACTGGAAAACAGGTAACTCAGAAAAAAAACACCTGACACATCCACGGCATCCAGCTGGGAAGCTGCTTGGACTGGTGGAGCCACAAGGCTGTGATAAGAGTGAATCAAAGCATGATGTGGGATGGCTCGAGTGGTAAAGAGATCCCTATTCATTCACTGTGCAAGTGAAAACACGAAGCACCATTCAGAGTTGTTATATTTGAGTCTGTGTGAAAAATCTCAGTGGGTTGGCTGGGACCAACACAGACATGAACTAGAGAAATCTTTCTGAGTCTTTATGCCTAGACAACAGAAGGGCTGGAAACCTGGGAGCTACAAGGCAGTAAGAGAATATTCCTGGAAGAGCCAACCCTGCCAATCTGCACACACAATACCCAGAGAAAAAAGAAGTCTGAAAGCTTTTCAGAACTGCTAATGATAAAGGAAGGGACTGAAAGGCTGTCAGCTGTGTCCCTGGGGGGTCTGCCTGGAAGCCAGAGACAGAGTGGGGAAGAGGCAGCATGGCAGTAACAACACTTGCTTGGTTATTATGGTTTAGGATGCCCTTGTGAGCCAGAGGGCAGGTACCAGTGCTCAGGCACATCCCAGCTCCACAGCAGGCCAACAATCTGCAGCCAGTATCTTTCCCCGGTCCCTTCCTTAAAATATGTTAAGCCTGAGAGGAGAGACTTCTGGAACTATGAAATGTCTTTTAGTGGTGACTTATATGAGCAAGGCTTTGGGCCAATCACAGCACTAGTTGATCTTATAAAGTTCCTCAGCCCTCAGCATCATCAGCCTAAATCAGTCACCTGCAGAGTCCAAAAGACTTTCTGCAGCTTAGCAGCTCCCCCTGCATCTCCTGCTAATGTGCTCAGCTACTTAGTGAGCAGTGAGCTAAACACCTTCATGTTTAACACGTTTTACTGGATTTTCACATTACTTGACCTTAATGATTGGGAAGTTCTGTGTGTCTCCACATGTCATCATCACAAGGCACTTCCCAAGTAGCAAACCAAGAGGTTTTGCTTTGCTCCAGGAGCACAAAATATGCAGCTGTGGCTGGGGAGTGCTCAGTGCTCCCTGCACTGGTCCACAGCAAGGAATAAGGCTGGATCCTCAACACAGTTTTTACTTGTTAGCCCCCATAAAGGTTCCTCTTCTCTGTAATAACACTTCCAGCACAAAAAATACTTGCATTTCAGTAAGTGGACACAGAGTTCTTTCTTTACCTACCCTGTAGCACAGTCCCTGCAGCCTTGCAGTGCTGAGCCCATCTAGTCATATGGATTCTATGCCCATAGGTTCCTCCTTACCCTTGTAAGACTGCAAATGTGAGGATTTCTTCCCTTCATATATTACCATTGTTAGCATATTCATGAATTACATAACCTCACTTAGCCACTTGGCTTTTGTGCCATGCAAAAGGAACCAGGGAAGTGCAGGTGCAGGCTTTCCTAGCACAGCAAAGGGCTCCTCTAACCCTCAACCTCCAGTGCAGCAGCAGCAATTGCTTACAAATGGCTTAATCCAATACAATCAATTCCCTAATGCACAGCAAGTATCCATGGCCAAGGGAGGGCAAGAAACTTCAGGGGAAATGAGGTGCCAGGTTTGGAGAGAAGCAGGCAACCACACACCCTCCTGGCCACGGACTGACTCAGCAAAGGGTTTTCCCCTCTGAACTTGTGCAAGCTGCAGCTGTGCTGGGTGTTGCTGAGCCCCATTGCTGCTGGATAAGCAAGAAACTGATGTCTAGGAATTTCAGTGACGTCAGGCATTGTCCTTCTTCAGTGTGAGCACAAAGTGGCAAAGGCTGGCAGTGGGGCTGGCAGTAGCTTTAAAGAAAAAGAACAAAAAGTTGACGTTGCCTGGATACCGAGTCCTGCTCCAGTCTGGGATTTGCCTCCACATCTGCATTTGACAGCAGTAGCTCCTCGGGATTTGAGCTTTTCTTTAATATTCTGAGAGCCAGGCAAGTCTCCTTCCTTATTCAGATCCCTCCTCCCCCACTTCTGGGCTTTGTAAAATGCAAACTAATTCATCGACCTGGGTAAAGCCATAAATCAGAAGCCGTAAAACTATTTTTTTCTAGCCTCCTTTTTCCAAGGTTAATCTTTTCAGTGACATAAGCACTTTATAAAATAGCATGGGGAAAGTATATGAGAATCTGTTTATGTGATTAAGATTTGGCTCCTTCTTTACTGTGGTTCAATGACAGTATTTTATGCTTTGCATTTGCCACTGCTGAGGTTCACTCAGCTGTCTCTCTGTGACTTCCAAAGCAGAAGGCAGCAAGATTTACCACTGCTTTCCATGCAGTGCTCACAGTAAATCAGTACTGCTGGGTATCTGTGGAGTCCTGGGGAAAAAAAAAATAGCATTATTAAGTACCTACTAATTTTTCATACAGTGGGTAGATTCCAGGTTTTCACTGATGGCAAAAATCCAGCTGCTCTGAAGGGAAGGAAATTCTCCCCAGTTTCTGCTGAGCTGCTCCCAGTCTGACTTGTTCCTTAGTGTTTGAAGGAACAGTTCTGGATGCCATTTAGTGAAGTGCTGTAGTGTTTTATTATCTTTTATTATAAAGAATTTGGAAGGACTTGAAAGCTTCAGGCAGAAACAGAAACAGGACCAAAGCACATATACAAAATACAGCCCTAAACTTCTCTTCCTGGCAGCAAAATAACAGAGAAGTAAAAACATCCACTGCAGATCATTTTTCCAGTCTGGTCACTGACACAGTTCCTAAGTGAGGAATGCTGCCCAGCTACCCCAGTGCTCTGCAGCAGCAGATTTCAGCACCCTGTGGGGTTATTTCCCAAAGGAAATGATGTGATGTTTGGACACCTTCTTTAGTGCCACTTGTTTACCTCAATGTCACAGGTTTTGAACGTGCAGCCAAGTCTCTCTTTCAACAGTCCCATCCCAAGTATCAGCTCCCCATTCCCACAGAGCCCTTGTGCAGTTTCCCATAACATCCTCATAGGCAAGCTCGGGAAGTGTGGGTCAGATGAGTGGACAGGGAGGTGGGTTGAGGGCTGATTTTGTGACAATGGCTTTTGCTGTTGCCTTCACCGAGCCTCTAGTGACTGGGAACCGCCAGAGCACTTGGCTGCTTTAAAGCTGCAGGAGCCCCTCTGTGGAGGCAGCGCCAGGGAGAAAATCTCTCCTCCTCCCGAGTGCACACCCCTTCACAGCTACCAAATGCTGTAAAAGAGTGAGGATGACGGTGAGAATCCTGAGAATCCTGCTCTCCAAACACAGGCGACACCTCCAGCCCAGCCCCGCCCCGGGTGTGGTTGCGGTTGAAGGTGCCCGGCAGCTGGCACAGGTCCGTGCCCCGCTGCTCTGCTCCCTGCGTTTGCAGTGGGCTCCCCGGGGAACCAGCTGCACCAGGGGATTCACATCTCCCGTTCTGCAGCACGGACACCTGCTCTGTGAGCTTCTCTTCCACCAACTCTCACCCTCCATACCCTGGCTTTCCAACCAGAGAGGCTAGGGATGCTTCCCAGGAGCGATGCTGTGGCTCCCACCCGCTGCAGAAAGCTCCAGCCACCCCCTGTGCCAGCTCGGGCCCTGTGCCAGCTCAGCCCCACCACAGGGCAGTTTACCAGCAGGAGGATCTGAGCTCAGCAGCAGCCTGTCTGACTTTAATGAGATTTAATTGCAGTGACTTGTCTTTAGTAACAAAGCCCATGCCAAGAAGCTGCAGCTGGAACAAGAGCTGACCTAAGGTCAGTTTCCCAAGGGTTTTCACTCCCCCTCTCCTCTAACTTGGGGACTCCTGGTGCCACACAAGATCTGCTGGGTCACCAAGGTGACTTCAGCCACCCAGAGCTTACCCAGCCCTTGCCACAGCCACATGAGGTGCCTCACCCCAAATTTCACTCTCTGTACTGGCCACATGCTCCTCCAGCACCATCTTCTGAGGCTGGAGACAATCCCAAAGTCACCGCAATCTTTAAGTCTCCATTAGGGATTGTTAAAGAAAAAACATGAGATTTCACCTCCTTTCATCCCCCTAAGTTCTGTGGTTAAAGGAAAAAAGTGAAGCATCACCATGGGGCAGAAACCTGCCTGATGCCATCTCCCTTCCACAGAAGTCCACACCACCACCACAGAGTCCAAAGGGCTCTTGCCTCCCAGGATCTACATGGGTATTTGCTACTGTAGTCACATGGGGATGTTCCATACAGAATGCAAAACAAGATGTGCTTTTTTTTTTTTTTCATATTCCAATATTTTTTACACATTCTTCAACCCGTTGGTCTGGATAACACCAGAGCAGGAGTCCACTATTGTTAAACAATCCTGAAGGAAGCATGGCCCATCACAAAGGAACACCACAGCAATGGCTGTCAATTGAAAACATTAATGGAATTCAGAAAAAATGCCAAATCTCAGTTTCTTTCTTGGTCTTTGTACAACCACGAAAACCAGGGAAAAGAAAACTGCTCCCAACTACTGCAACAGAGCCCCTGTGTGTTAGCCCATGGCCATGGCTCTGGCCATTGCTCTAATCTCTGAGCATCTCTCCCCTTACCCCTAGTAAGAATCTGCTGATAATCCACATATTTTTCTGCAGACTGGGCTCCTGAGTGACCAACATCTAGACAGCTGTACAAACTGCTCTGCACTAATCCCCACCACTTGCCTGAAAGATTTCCATGAGTGCCAGGGAAGGCAGAAGGAGCCAGAGCAGTGACAACCCTCATTACTCACTCTTTCTGGTGTGAGGAGGGAAGGGTCCTAATGAGGCTTTTGTCAATGAGAGTGCCTGTGATTGCACTGGAAGTTAAAGGCTTTCCTCGGGCTTTGAAGGACAAAATCCAGCAGAGTGAAAACTAAATCCCCACAGAGGAAGCTATTCCTAATTGTTCATCACCTTCCCAGGGGTGAGAAGCAAATATGGCAGAAATTAGTCAAAAATTTTTCTTTCTTCTTCCCTTTTTTTTTTTCAATGATTGTTTTTATTCTGTTTGGATTATTTATTTATTTGTTTGTTTGTTGTTGTTAAGAAGGCCCTTTTTTTTTTTTTTTTTTCTCAATTCAGCTGGCTTAGGTGTCTCAACAAGGATTTACACCATTACTTTCAAGCACCTATGTCTGGAAGTTGTTCCCCTGTGTTCAGAGCCCCAAGGTCAAATCTTCCCCTATGTGACTCTGAGCAAGTCAGATGTAGGAAATTCTTGGTGTTTAAAGACACATAATGTAGAAGAATTTTGTCTTCTCATGGGTAGAAGCCACATTTTTTAACAAGCTTCACTGACAGGAGCAATACTTTCTTCTAAAAGATGAAAAAAAACCATCTAACCACTCAACTAAATGGTCCTGTTGATGCATTTTTGAGGTTCACTTTCCTGAACAGGTTTAGGACAGCACTGCCTCAGTGAGGACTCCTAAGTCCAAAGCCCATGTTTATTATCTGGCAAGATGTTTCAACCACCAATTGTTCTTATTGTCTTTCCAAAATCCTTCAAGGTGCACCTAACACATCCCAGCCCACCCCTTCTCAAGCAAACACGAAGGAGGGAGGCACTTCTGAAAGGTGCTGAGCACAGAATAAGTAACAGGGCACTATTTGCCACCTGTAGCTCTCTCATTCCAGTATAAGCATTAAGCTCCTGTCAAATTCTTTCACCCTCTCTCCAGAAAGTCTTGACTTTTGTGGCATTTAGATGCACATTTGAATTTTGCATGGAATAGAGGCAGTTTTGGCCTCTGGCTGCTCAGAGCTGTGGGGGACACGTTGGTGTGCAAGAGGAGCTGGGGTGACCACAGGGCTGCAAACAGCACCACCCTGCTGCACTTACAGTCAGGTTGCCAAGGGCAGTTTCCCCATCGTTAACCAGCTCTGTGGGAAGACTGGGAGCATGAAGAGCTATGGAAACATTATCCCGAGGTCAAGCAAACAAATCTGACACCAAACCCTCTGCCCAGCAGACAGATTCCCTGGGACCCTGAAAGGAAACGCTCAGGATTCCCAAACAAGAGTGTTTGTTGAGGAATATGATTAATGGCTGAGCCTCACATGCTGCCACTGCCAAACATGAGCTGTGCTAGGGCCTGGGCATTTGCCAGTGCAATGAAATCTCCACCTTGATATCTGCCCAGAGAGGCTGTAGAGTCTCCTTCTCTGGAGGGATTCAAATCCCACCTGGATGTGACCCTGCTCTAGGTCACCTGCTTTAGCAGAGGGGTTGGATGAGATGAGCTCCAGAGGTCTCTTCCAACCTCTACCATCCTGTGAGGGCCATATCCTGACCTGAGGGCAATGGTAAACCCCCCTGGGACAGGCTGGGGAGAAACTGGCTTCTGAACTGCTGCTGAAATCCAGGCTGCTACA